>OLKM01000153.1:325000-332500 GCA_900291075.1 Melanogrammus aeglefinus
AACAGCGAGGGATAAAGAGAGGAAGGAAATGTTGTGGGGGAGGAGGGGTGGAGCAAGAGGGGAGGAAGGAGGGAGGGAGACGATGAAAAGACAGTTGGGCAGACGCAAAGATGAAAGGAAGGAGGATTTAATTATCAAGGAGCCTCCAAAGGCTGATGAGCTTGTGTGAGCAGTTTATCGTTGTTGCTAATCGACTGATGATCGAGTGGCTAACTTTGTTTAGGGAGCCGCAGCACTCATTGAAGGCTAACCGGTAACAATGTTAACGGTTGGACTAGAGGACTTGGCACAAACTTTACTTACTTTAATCAGTGGCTGAGAGAAAGTCAAACAAGGAGTGGGCAAACACACTCGGAGAAATGGGTTCTCACAATGCAGTTTCCATGCAACTCAACTACGGCGAGCTTGAAAAAGTGTTCCCTTTTTTTTTGCAAGCTTAATTTCGCTCAGATGAAGAGAACCACAAAAAGAAAGTGAAAAGCAAAAAAATGAACGATCTAAATGGACAAAACGAAAACCAGGGTTGGTAATACGCCTTTAATGTGGGCTGGTACTTGGATATGAAACGACCTGCTCATGGAAACACAAGTGTCAATGGCCGATACTAAGGTTTCTGATGTATCGTCTCCCATCCAACCAAAACACCTCGCCGTCCCTGCACCTGCCCAACCCATTTCCTCTGACCAGCCCCCTGTCCCTGGGGACGGCCGACCGCCTGCTTAAACAGGTGCAGGCAGCACAGCAGCATGAGTGACCCTTTCAGGTTAGATCACGATGAGCCGGCCAGTTGTCCAGCCTCCTGACGCGGGTGTTGGATTCCCGCGCCTGCCCCGGAGGGGAGAGCAGGAAGCAGACGCTTCCGCTTGACCTCTGCAGGACAGACACCGGAGCTGAGCTGACCAACCGTGTCCCGCAGCACCTGGCCCTAGACGCCGGCCCCCCCACTTGACCCCACCTCACCTGCAGCCAGGGCACTCGGCCCACAAGCAGCGCGGGGGGCGAATGAACCCAAACGTTCAGTCTGCGATGAATAAAGTAAGACTGTATCTTACTCCCAGTGTATTTAGGTAGGGATTCTGATGTGTATTATTTCATGTATTTTGATTTGTTGTGCATTCGCTTGAGTCCATTATTAATCTTGGTGTCAATGTGAATTAGCGTTGTACTATTCAGCAGGGTCGGAAGGGAACCTATCAGAGAGCCCTGACGCCAGCAGGAACCCTTAATCACCGCCTTACTGCCGCATTGGTGATGAATGATATGACTCCTTCAAAAGTCGGCCGCACCTCACCCGACCGCCGTAAACCCTTCATCCCAGATCATCCAGGCCTCCCCGCCATAATCCCACTCCACCTCGCTGTATTAGAAATAAAACTCACGCGCTCTCTCTCTCTCTCACGCCCCCCCCCCCGGCGTCTCAGACGGGAGGCTCGTCCCACCGAACGGTCACCAGGCGTTCCGCTCGGCCGGGCCCTCTTTGTGCACGTGAATGAAAGGACGGGGGCAGAGGAGGCCGAGGAGCAGGGATGGGGGCGGCCATTGTGGGGTTAGAGAGTGCAAACAGCGAGAGGCCGGGCCCCCCCACGTGCATCCCGCGTCGTTTGACCAGGCATCAAAGCTAAGCAAACACGACCCCGTCCCTCTCCGCCCGAGCACCCATGGGTGCCCCGCCCTTTCGCTGCCCCCCACACCCCCCGATCCCGTCGGCGGTCTGTACGCCGCAGGCCGGGACCGCCCAACCTCTCGTTTAACCTCTTAAAATCGAGGTTCCCCGGATTTGGGAAGACCGTGATCACTCTCGCAGCAAAAGGGATACAACACTGCCCTTATTAGGTAGAAATAGACACATCAAACTAAACGTGAGAAACTCCACTACAAGCACACATAAGCCATTTGTACACACACCAAACACAACTCAAACACCAAGCATATTAATAAGACAAATTAGACAATTAAAAATAGGCTGGAGCTTAAGAAGGAGTGTCTCGTTTAAAACGCTAAAAAATAAAGAAAGTGATTCTATAAGCTGACAAAGTGCCCCCTCTCATTCACAAAGAAGAAGAAACTATATCTGCTCATGGGCTCAGAAAGGTAGATGCATTTCAGTATCGAACGAAAGCCGAGAAGAGGTCTCCCGCTTTCATACACTGCGCTCCCCTGCTGATCCTTCCTGGGCCTCCTGTTCCCCACAGAGCACGGTGAGCGGCCTGGGGAGGAGGGGTGTTGGGCGCTCAACAGGGCGTCCCCTTATCACCTGTATCTCTGCGGGGGGCCCGGACGTGAGGAGGAGGACGAGCGGTACTTCATCAGCGGCGGGCGGTGCAGACTCTCAGCCTCGCGGCGGGAGGGACCGAGAGTGTGTTCCTGAGTAACGATCCCGCCGCTTTTCACTTAACGGCGGAGAGTAACGGCTCGTTTGACTGAGTAAGCAACCGCCGCTGTGGAGTTATGATTGGGGGGGGGGGGCTTGATGTGTGTGTGGACCTGCTGGATGGAGGTTGGCGTGCAGAGAGAGCAATGGCTGGGTGGAGAGGGACAAGAGAGAGAGAAAAAGGTAGTGAGGGAGAGAGAAATAGAGAGGGACAGAAAGAGAAAATGGAGGGAAGAAGAGGTAAAGAGAGAGGGAAGGAGAGAGGGAGAGAAAATGGGGGAAAAACAAAGAGAGGGGGAGAGAGAAAGAGAGCGTAATGTGTGCGTGTGTGTGTAATATAGTATGTGTATGTTTGTGTGTGTGTGTGTGTGTGTGTGTGTGTGTGTGTGTGTGTGTGTGTGTGTGTGTGTGTGTGTGTGTGTGTGTGTGTGTGTGTGTGTGTGTGTGTGTGTGTGTGTGTGTGTTTTGTCTTTCCTGAAGTGGTGAGGGCTCACTTGGGGCTTCGAGGATGGGATGAGACACTGAGGATTGTCACCGGCTGGCTGAGTTATAGCACTCATAATACACACATACCCACACACCACGGCACACACAACACCCCACGCACACACACACACACACACACACACACACACACACACACACACACACACACACACACACACACACACACACACACACACACACACACACACAGTTCACACAATATTTGTAACAAAGTGTACAGAGCGACGCATCACTTTACACATGACAGATGGCATACATCAAACAGATGTCACATTTGCAAACACACAGACACTCTCACACACAAAATTACTGAAATCTAACAAGGAGCAAGCAGTCAAATGTTCCAGAGGCAGTAAGCTGAGAGTATCTATAGCCAGCAAAAAATGGCAAAATTCGAGCCAAAAATATTGAGTCACTCATTGAGTGATTCTGGAATATGAGATGACAAAAAGTAGTAGGCTTAGACAGTAATACAATGAAACCCTATCAAATATTGAAAGAATTTCCCATTACCGAATAAATAAGATCTACCATGTCCCTGCATACAAAAGGCATATTGAATAGCCGGCTGAGATTAGTCTGTACCTGTTTGCTAGTGTTTATTCCCTTTACTATGGACATTTCTTATTTTACGCATTGGACTTTGGCTCAGCAGGGTGTTTTTTTTGCAGTATTAACTGAAGTTACACACGGGTGCATTTCTAATTCATTTTCAGAGCCCAGCTCCTAAATGTCTTTCCAAAAAGCGGCTGAATTTGAGGAGAAAGAAAAAAAATCCTATTCTTGTAAATTGGATTTAACCAGGCCTTAACCTCGGCCCCTCTCGGTGTTGTGTGTGTTCTGGGGGCCATGGGGGCTAATTTAATTTGCCTGGATTGAGGGATGGGGCTGTGGGTAAAGACCGTCTGCCAGCCTGAAAGACACTCTCTGCACTTCAGAAGACCTACTGTAGCAAATGGGCTATGGGCAGGGGCTCCGTTGCACGCATACAGACACACACACAAAATATGATCTCCACATAAATAATCACACAAATAGTGCACACAGGCACACAGAGTGTAGTGTGTGTGTGTGTGGGGGGGGGGGGGGGGGATACGGACGCATACAAAGACAGACGACACACACACACAGACACACAGTCAGACCTGTGTTGGCGGTTCATGGCTGCGACCATGACAGCGGTCCAGCCCAGACGGTGACGGTGGTTGGGGTCCACTCCCTCCTGCAGCAACCTGATGGCAAACAGGAAACAGGAAATGGTTATGATTGGCCATCGACTCAACTTCAGCAGCTAACGAGTTGTACAATTGCTTATTCCAATTAGGCCATTTTTTATTGAGTTTGGCTGTAGTTAGGATTCATCATTACTATACATCAATAAGAAACGATGGGAAATGTCAATCTGCTGCATGTGGGCAAGTAAACTGCTTGTTCCGTAGCAACAGAATGGTCCAGCAAATGGATTCATGGTCTCTTCTCTTTTGTCTCTCCGTCCACATCCCCATAGGCCTGTGCTGGTGCCTGTGTGTGTGTGTGTGTGTGTGTGTGTGTGTGTGTGTGTGTGTGTGTGTGTGTGTGTGTGTGTGTGTGTGTGTGTGTGTGTGTGTGTGTGTGTGTGTGTGTGTGTGTGTGTGTGTGTGTGTGTGTGTGTGTGTGTGTGTGTGTGTGCGCGTGTGTGTGTGTGTGTTAGCCTATGCTCTGAGCCCCTGAGGGTGTGACATCAGGTACGAGAGTATCCTGGCGCTTAGTGTGAAAGCGATCTGTCCGTCCCCTCCTGGGTCAGACCGGCAGACAGTGTCGTTTGTTTACCGTCAACACGGTGGCCTCCCGTCTGGTCTCCCTACTCTTTTCTTCCCCACAGCCCTCTCCTTTCTGTGGGGATGTTTCACTGGAATGCGCTGGTTGCCTCTGTGCTTACTATGGTTGTTTTAATGTCCCAATGCCCCCTTAAAATTATGTGGAAGGGAACAGTGGTAGGGGCCAAATCATCTTTTTTGTAAGGCAGATGCAGATACTGTTTGAATGACGGCTATGGTGTCATAAAAATTATATTTTTCTTTACAATGACACGTTTAGGGTTTGCTTGCCTCATTAAATCTATATTCATATATTTTTTTAAAAAGAGCATCTGGTGCGCAAAGGTGCTCCGTCTGCCGTCCTCCTGGGTCCAGCTGTTAAACAACTGTTGTTGCGAAGCGGTCCTCCTTGAAACCCCAGTGGAGAACAAAAAATACCAAAATCCCCCACCTCGCATCCAGTGTCTTTGGACAGACTCCCACCTGACACCCATCGCGGAGGACAACTCAACCAAAACACTTAACACATCTGTGGCTGTCGGGCTAACTGCTTGTCTGTGTGTCTGTCTGAACTTAACTCTGCTGTCACCTTCGCCATCTGCCCCCTAAGAGCCGGTAACACAAGACCTGTGGCTTCGCGGTGCATGAAGCAACACGTGTCTCACTCAGACCTAAGTGTTGAATACACGTGTGTGTGTGTGTGTGTGTGTGTGTGTGTGTGTGTGTGTGTGTGTGTGTGTGTGTGTGTGTGTGTGTGTGTGTGTGTGTGTGTGTGTGTGTGTGTGTGTGTGAGTGGCTTATTCATGTGTGGCCTCTGTATGGATTAACACCGCAATCTCTGTGTTCATGGGAACGTTATAAACCTGTTACTATGCTTTACACTAACGTCTACTACCAGTCAGTGAAAAACAAGGCCACGTTTTATGTTGGTCAAAATATTAGGGTGTGTACATTCAAATGAGTAGACACACGCACACACACACACCCCGTTGTTATGGACCTGTTCTGGGAGACTAGCTCTTGGGGTGATGGGAAAACACATAGGACTGTGTTTGAGTTTAAGATCAATTTGTTTGTGTGTGTGTGTGTGTGTGTGTGTGTGTGTGTGTGTGTGTGTGTGTGTGTGTGTGTGTGTGTGTGTGTGTGTGTGTGTGTGTGTGTGTGTGTGTGTGTGTGTGTGTGTGTGTGTGTGTGTGTTACATGGAGGGCTAAATGAAGGGTGAATTGCCTCGGGTGAAAGGCTGCCTAGTCAAAAGACAGAGTAGAGATACAGACGGCGAGGTCTTATGGTAACGCTAAATGCAGGGCTCAATGTGGCTGAGTGACCGCTCTTCTTCAATTACCTCATTTTGTTGCATTTTAAAACACACCACTTCAGTCTAATATAAAGGTTCACACAACCCCAGAGACGATACACAGGCTCCATCTAGTGGTTGCTATTTGGACTACAACAATACTAACACTAGTGCTGTCCAGCTTATTGCTCCCTATTGAATCACCCCCTGCACTCCTCACACTCTGCATGTTGTTGCTGCATGAGTGCCTCCTTGCTATAAGCTCTCCTGCTTTTAATGTGTGTGTGTGTGTGTGTGTGTGTGTGTGTGTGTGTGTGTGTGTGTGTGTGTGTGTGTGTGTGTGTGTGTGTGTGTGTGTGTGTGTGTGTGTATTTTACCTGGTAACATCTTGGGAGTTATTGGTCCTTGCTGCCTCTAAAAGTGCATCACCTTAAAGTGCAGAAACAGCGAGGTCATGAAATCATTTCGACAATATATTCTGCATTTATAACCATCATCTCAGTGAAAAAGCATACAACATCGACATGGACACTGGACTGGGTAGCCCCGCCCATTCTGCCAGCGATTTGAGCTCGGCCTGCACCTTTAATAGGTCCATGCCCTGCACAAAGCTCGGGAGAAGAGCAATTCATTTCTTCCTGGTTCCGATACGTTTTTGCGGGAGCCAATCACCAAGCTGGCTTTCCCCCTATTGTCTGGTTTAACACAATGACGACAGGGAAGCGACGACAAGCAGCCAATTGCGTACAGAGTCAGTTGAACTAGGCCCGTTTATCACGCCTCTTGTGCGGAAGAAAATGTCAGCAACTTCCCCAGACCAAGGTGCGCTTGGTCTTGCAATAGCCAGACTACACACACACACACACACACACACACACACACACACACACACACACACACACACACACACACACACACACACACACACACACACACACACACAATAGCCACATACCTTTGTTATCAGAGTCTTTCTTCAGACAAAAGGCCACAGCTGCAGCCGACAATACACCGGCAGAGGCCAAGCCATATGGGTTAGGTCCCCCACTTTTGCCCTGACCTTGTCCTCCGCCATCTCGTCCACTCTGCTCCCAGTATTGGCTGTTATTGCGCCCACTGCTGGCCAAGGCTGCCCAAGAACCACGGCGGTTCTCAAGGTTTGAGAGCCATCTTGGGGCAATGTGGTGGTACTGCACCACCGGGTTAACATTTGCATTTTTAGACTCTTCGGCTAGGATACCATTTCTTGAGACGCGGGAGGTAGAAACGATGGGGTTACGATTAGCGTCAGTTGTTTTCCCTAGGCCTTGGCTTTTGCGATCACTTGTACTCGTCTGAAGTACCCGGCTACATGGTGAAAGGCTACGCGACCTTCGGATAAATAGCCTGCTAGGAACTGATGTCAACATGGCGATCAACTCACCGGTGGGCGGTAATAGTAATATGTCAATAGAATCACACCAAAACGGCAGGTACACGGATGTTATTTCCCCGTCATTTAGGATGAACCCAGGTTGAAGACCAAAACACC
>OLKM01000153.1:338477-340977 GCA_900291075.1 Melanogrammus aeglefinus
GTTTTTCGAACAAGGACAGATTGCCTCCAGTGTCTCTGTCTTTCATCAATACCTCTCTCTCTCTCCCTCTCTCTCTCTCTCTCTCTCTCTCTCTCTCTCTCTCTCTCTCTCTCTCCTCTCTCTCTCTCTCTCTCTCTCCTCTCTCTCTCTCTCTCTCTCTCTCCTCTCTCTCTCTCTCTCTCTCTCTCTCTCTCTCTCTCTCTCTCTCTCTCTCTCTCTCTCTCTCTCTCTCTCTCTCTCTCTCTCTCTCTCTCTCCGTCAATCTCTTTCTAGCTCCCTTCTCTTGTTGTGTCCTCGCCATCATTGTCATTAGCAGTGCAATTACACTCATTGTGATCATAATCACCAGTAATGACTGACAGACGCATGAACTAGCACAATTACAATTAACATCACCGTTGTCTTCCTCAACAAGAATGTCTCTTGTTTACTCAACTGGTTTGAAAATTGTCAGTTGAATGCTGCTCAACTGGGTCTTTCCTCCAGCAATGACACCAACTCACACACCGACACACACACGACACAAACACCGACACACACGCACACACACACACACACACACACACACACACACACACACACATGTACACACACACACACACACACACACACACACACACACACACACACACACACACACACACACACACACACACACACACACACACACACACACACACACACACACACACACACACACACACACACACAGACTGATGACTCCGCAGCTTGCCTTTCTTGCCGGAGGAAGCACGGGGAAGCCCTTCTGTGAGTCACATAAACAACAACAGCGCCTCCCTCCTTTATAAGAGCCATCTCCACCCGTTTCATCCTCTTTCTCTCCCACTCATGAACCAGTGGGAGGAAAATGGGAATTGACAAGAAGGAGGGAGGGAGGGGGGGGGGGGGGGATTGGAATAGGATAAAGCCCATGTGGAAAGAGGATGGAAGGGGATACATGAGGGAAGTTGTATGGGATTCATTCCTTCCTACCATTCCTTAGTCTAATAGGTGAATCCCTAATAAAGAGAAGAAGGGGGAGGGTGAAGGCCTTAAATCGAAGGATGGGTTGAGACAGAGAGTACGGTGAAAATGTGAGTGGGTGGGTGCTGTGGGGTTGATTGACACGTGCAAGAGTAGCTCACATGAGGGGTTTCAATCAGGACTCACAAGGCAATCTGACGCACACACGCACACGCGCACGCACACGTGCACACGCACACACACACAACTGCATACACACCTGACCTTTATTTTCCCTGATCTCTCCCTTTCTCCCCACGTCATCAGTCAGGTTCGCTGAATTGCGAGATATAGAATTACGATACACAGCCACACACATACACACACCCCAACACACCCAAATACAGCAAAATTGGCTTTGTGAGCGTAATATATTCTCACATCTCTCAAAACAACATCAGCAGTATCACAAGTCTTGCGGAAGCATAAAACATTTACACACTGCGACCCTTAGAAGGGATAAAGTGGTCTAGAAAACCAACGGTTGGATTGACTAATAGAGGGGTGCTGGGGAAGCTAGTTAGGATGGACGGATCCGCAAATAATGATAGTGCATTAGGTGTTCAACGTGTACTTAATGTTCAACCAATTCAGCTAACAGCTTATGATTGCACCACTGACTGAACACCGCAACAACAAACAGAAGAAATATTTTGTTAATAATAATAATAATAATTAATACAACTGATGAAGGTAATCTATTACATTTAACCATATTGCCACCATGTACGTCCTTTTCTGCCCTTTAAACTGTTTCTTCTGTTGCGGAAATAGCACGTCTTGGCATAATGCTGTGGTCCTACAAACAGACACTCACAGACACACATACACCTTATCTAAAGCAAACACCACCTGACTCAAGTCATATAGACACAAAGCCAGGCACCCTGTTTACTTTCCTCCAGGCTTACCTGTACATATCTATGCTTGACGGATACACGGTTGCTAGTTTAATTCTGCTGCAAATTATATTCATCTGGTACATGCTTCTGTGTGAGGATCATGGGCGCACACTCATTCTGCTCATACCCACACACGCACACACAGACACACACACAAACACACACACACGCACACACACACACACACACACGCACACACACACACACACACACACACACACACACACACACACACACACACACACAACGCACGACACACACACACACACACACACACACACACACACACACACACACACACACACACACACACACACACACACACACACACACACACACACACACACACACACACACACACACACAAACATCATTTGCGAGGCCCTGAAGCAAAAGTGTTTCTTTTTTTAATCTGTTTCTAGCCTACATTCTCCCCTAGCTAAATCCGAGCTAAGTGGCAGCACCATCAGATCCATGAAGGAACACTTGTTCATAACTGAGCATACCGTGGTCCCCTATACTTTTCCTATATCCAGCAAGAGGGCTGCAAGACCCATGTGCGTACCAACACATAC
>OLKM01000153.1:345977-398477 GCA_900291075.1 Melanogrammus aeglefinus
TGTACCTTCATTAGCACCCCCCGGATTACTGGAAAAGGTGGAGGGCTGGCATCAGTTTTTAAATCCAGCTTCCGCTGCCGCCAAACTCCGTCAAACAGCTTCTCTAGCTTTGTACTGCAACTCTTCGAGATACATGTTCAACCTCCTGTTCTATGTGCTGTCATCTACCGTCCCCTGATTTTATCCAGGATTTTTATGACTTTGTGGCGGGAATTGTCTTGAACACAGATTGCTTATTAATCATGGGCGATTTTAATATCCATGTGTGTTGCGACTCCCGGGCCTTAGTTAAAGACTTCTTGAATCTCATTGACTCTTTTAACCTAACACAGTCCGTTACTGTCCCGACGCATGAAAAGGGTCATACACTAGACCTTGTTCTGTCCCATGGCTTAAATGTGTGCATTAGTGAAATTTGTGAAATGTGCTGATCTCGGACCATTGACCTGTGCTGTTCACTCTGACTCTGCCTTGCGCTCAGGCTTCAACGTGCGCCCCGGCGCGCCGCCTGCGCGCGCCGAATCCGTTGACCGCATCACAGTTTTTCCGTCGCTTTTATTGACTCTATGCCTCCCACAAGTGACTTAGAAAATACATCTGCGGAGGAGATACTCAGTTCTTTTAATTCTACCTGCTCTAATATTCTGGACTTGATTGCACCTTTTTAAGATAGACGCCCCAAACCTGTCACTGAGCCATGGCTCAATGATTACACTCATACTCTTAGACGCACATGTAGGCGTGCTGAGAGAAAATGGAAGAGGGACAAACTCTATGTCTCCCTTGGGATTTTAAGAGACAGTTTAACAGAATACCAGAAAGCCGTTAAATCTGCGAAAACCCAATTCATATCCAACCTTGTGTCCAAAAGCAGCCATAGGCCCCAGGTTCTTTTTGCCACTCTAAAAAATCTCATAAATCCCTGCAACTCTCCTGCTGTTGTGCCATCACTCCCTTTATGTGAACAATTTCTTGCGTTTTTTATCGATAAAATCTCTGTAATCATGTCCTCACCTCCTCTATCCACCGTAGATCCAGCGGTGTCTCCTCTATGCCCTATGTGCAGACAAAAAACAAAATGCAACAGAGCCTTCGCTGTGGCCGCTCCTAATCTTTGGAACAGTCTCCACCTGAGTCTGAGAACTGCCCCGTCTATCGACCAGTTCAAAACGCAACAAAAGACTCACTTTTTTACATTGGTGTTTAATACAGATTTTATTTAATCTTATTCATTGTTGTTGCTAATATGCAATTTTAAGCCTTCTTGTTTTTTGTTTTGTTTTTATATTGTATTTGTGTACAGCACTTTGGTCAGCTACTGTTGTTTTAAAATGTGCTATATAAATAAACTTGACTTGACTTGACAAATGCTTGCACAAATACACACACACACACGCACACACACACACACACACACACACACACACACACACACACACACACACACACACACACACACACACACACACACACACACACACACACACACACACACACACACACACACACACACACACACACACACACACACACCACACACACACACACACACACACACAGCATTTGGCATTTGGAGTGGATATGGCTGTAGAGTTCCAACTGAAAAAGGGCTGTATGTCAGTACAAAGATAGCATTTCCATTTTAGAGAAAGTATTCCTCTTTTTCGTGGGCTTCAAGTTGTAATGAGTAATTCCTCCCGTGCTCTTATTTCTAAAGGAGTCACCATAGTAACTATATGAAGGACAGGGTCCCTTTTTTGTTCTCTCTACCTGTCTGCATATCTCTTCACTCCATCCTCCTTTCTTTCGGTCCACCATCTTTCACTCTCGCTCTCTTGCAAGGTCTTTCTGTAAACTCCCTATCCCAGTCAGTTATCCTATAATGATTAGAAAACAATAAACCATCCCCCTTGATTCAGTTTCCATCCTGTCTAACCTCTCTGTCTCATCCTCTGCAGGTTCTCTCCCCAAATGGGTTGTAAACAAGTCTTCCCTGTTCCTGGCTCCTAAAGTAAGTAAATCACACACACACACACACACACACACACACACACACACACACACACACACACACACACACACACACACACACACACACACACACACACACACACACACACACACACACACTCACACATGCACACACACACACACACACACACACACACACACACACACACACACACACACACACACACACACACACACACACACACACACACACACACACACACACACACACACACACACACCCATTCACTCCACACACACACCACACACACACACACACCACATGCATGCACACACACACACACACACACACACACACACACACACACACACACACACACACACACACACGACACTCATCATGTGTGATGTGTTTGTTTTTGTGTGTGTTTGTTTGTGTGTGGGTCTGTGTATGTGAACAGAGGCATGTGTCTGTGTGCACGTGGGTGTGCACACACATATATACACAGATACCCGGCTGTGTATGGCTGCACACGGCCGCATGTGTGAACACTTGTGCTTGGGATCTGTGTTTAAATTGGGGTAAAAGAGCTCACAGGAGCTTCTTGGCGATTGCGATTCCCCTGGCGCCGTGTTCCAAAAATGGCAGCATGTGCACCACAGACCCACAGGGACACTAGTCACGACACACAGTAACATCATGACGGTTCGGTTGACTTGGCTCAGCTGTGTACCAGAGAACCAGGGTATTCAGTTAGCATTATTATCTGGAGACTGCTGCTAATGCTACTGACACAGTAGCAGCAGTTTGTGAGTCCCTTTTGAGATGCTTCATGCATTAGCCATTCCAGGCCAAGAGTGTGTTTTAGTTTTTACAATACATTTAAAAGCACACCTTAGGAGAAGAAGGCTGAGCAACGTAAAACGCTCTGTTGTGCACTTTCTGTCACTGTTATGTGGTCAAAATGTGTTTTGTTAGTTTATTCATTACACGACAGCGTCAGGAAGAGTATGATGTTGGCTATTTAAATGATGCAGTGTTGCAGATGGTTTCCTACCAATAGAACATCCATGTGTGCGTGTGTGTGGTTGTGTATGTGTGTGTGTGTGTGTTTGTGTGTTTTAGATGTTATCCCTCTCACAGTAAACATTCTTAAATGTGTCTCATCTGTTTCATGCCCACTGTAGGCAATGAAGAAGATCAATAAAGCATGTCTCAAATACTCAGAGTGGAAGCAGAGACACAACAAAGCCTATAAGCCATGGCTCTTCCCAGAACAGACTACATTACCCATCATCCCACTCTGCGAGCTCAGCATCCAACGTGCCGACAGCCTGGAGAACATTGACGAGAGCTGCCTGGCTGAAACCGGGGAGAGGGAGAGGGACAGCGATTAGCATTAGCATCGCACACACACACACACACACACACACACACACACACACACACACACACACACACACACACACACACACACACACAACACACACACACACACACACACACACACACACACACACACACACAAACACACGCAGCCAAACACACGCAGCCAAATACAGACATACATATTGGCTTGTATAGAGGTGTATGGCGTACTACACACACACACACACACACACATACATGGTGCCCGGAGGCAAACACAAGTAGGTGCACAGTACACATTCATACACGCATTGATTGATGCGTCATAGGATTAGCTGATGCCTGCTCAAAAACACAGAGATGCACACACCTTCACGTTAACATGTACACGCACCTTCACGTGAACAGACACACACATAGAACATTTGTTGAATACATTTGAAGTTATATAGCTATTGATTTTATTTTATATTTTACAAATCAAGCAGCCATGAATAGTTGAATTGTCTTGAGCACCAATATAAATATCCAGTCATTAATACATTGTTAATATATAAAGCCTTTGTAGGACAGATGACACAGACGTTGCTCATCTCCTCCAAAGTTCAGTGCAATGGACACCTCATCACATCAGGTTCCAATCAGAATGTAGTGTAATACCAAACGTGTTGGGATGTTACCACACAATGGTTACCGTTACCACTGAACATGCTAGCAAAGTGAGACGTGGGAATTGCAGTGACCAATTATGCTTTATAATTCTAATTCATATGGATGAGTTTCTCATTGCAGCTCCCCATGCCAACATTCACACACACACACACACACACACACACACACACACACACACACACACACACACACACACACACACACACACACACACACACACACACACACACACACACACACACACACACACACACACACACACACACACAAACACACACACACACACACACACTGTACACATACAGTAGACAAATATAAAATAGACAAGGAGTCTCCTTCTGTCTTTCTTAACGCATTAGGTCTTGTTTCCCTGTTTTTTGTTTTGTTTTTCCAGAACACACAGTGTGTATTTTATCCCAGAGATGTATGAATGTATGTAGAGTTTGAAATGTAAACACAGATTCCTAACAAAGATTTTAAAATTCTTTCATGAGCGATCTGAGTCATTCTTTGTGCGTATGTGTGTTTGAATGCATGCGTGCTTGCAAGAGTGTGTTTGTGCGTGCATGTCAAGTTATGAATTACCTTTAGCGTTTGTGCTTGTGCTGCACCTTAAAACAAATGTTTACCTAATGGCTGACCTGATGGAATCATTTTATGGGTCTCATTTATGTTTCATCTTACACACACACAGTAGTGCAGTACACATACACACGTAGCAGCACTAACTGAACCACCATTATTGAAGCATTTACGTGTCAGTCCCTAGGGATATATAACCTATTGACAAATTGTGTGTGTGTATGTGTGTATTTCCAACACGTGTATGTGTGTGTGTGTGTGTGTCTGTTGTATGTGCAGATGCATTTTCTCTGCATGTGCCGTCATGTAGATCGGTTTTAGGATCCCCCAAACTGTTGGCATGGCAACCCTCAGATCGACTCAGCAGCAAAGGAAGAGCGAGTTTGAGAGAGAGAGAGAGAGAGAGAGAGAGAGAGAGAGAGAGAGAGAGAGAGAGAGAGAGAGAGAGAGAGAGAGAGAGAGAGAGAGAGAGAGAGAGAGAGAGAGAGAGAGAGAGAGGAAGCGGGAGAGAGAGAGACAGCGAGAGGATGAAAGGCCTGATGTCAGATGATGCGACTTAATGCAGGGTATCCTCCTCATTATCTCACACCACGTGCACACGCACAATAACAAGGGCTATCATTTCAACGTCTTGGGGAAAACATTATCTGGATGACCAACCACACATAAAATATACATCACACAGGAGAATATACCCACAAAAATAGCATTTAAGGGTATACAAGACAACATGGGATCTTGCCTGATTAAAAATGTATCAGAGGCAGGAGAAGAGGAAGCACATATTCAGAGATAAACATTTATTTTTGGTATGTGGTTTTGTGTGAGTGTTTGCACACGGTGCTCGTATGAAAAAAATAACGGGGGGACAGTGTGTAAGATGAAATGTAACGACTGACCAATGTCGTACCCCCTGTTTAACCCTCCAAATTAAATCAACCTACAAAGGGGAAATGCTTTTTTTTTTCTCTCTCTGTTGCTCTCTCTCTGTACTGCCCTCTCCGCTGGTTCTCTGCTCTTAACACACATTGCTACCTATCAACCATCAATCTTCAGCCCCTTAATGAGTATTTTGGCTCACACACACATGCCCTGATGTGTGTGTGTGAGAGGGATGACTTTGTTTGTGTTTGTTTGTATGATTTTGTGTGTATGTGTGTGTGTGTGTGTGTGTGTGTGTGTGTGCATGTGTGCGTGCGTGTGTGCGGGAGTGTAGGTCTCCAAACCACCATGGCCAAATGATAAATCTCTATTGTTTTCCACCCGCCTCCACAGAAGAACACACACACAGGACATGACGTCCTGTGTGTGTCTCTGTGCATACGTGTGTGTGTGTGTGTTTCTGTGTCACAATACCACCCCCACAGTAACCCGGCCCACCAGAGCTGATAGACTACTGATGACTCACCGCACCCCTCCTCGTCTCGCCCACCCTCTCTCCCTTTATCTCATCCACTCCCCCCTCTCTTCGTCATTTACAGTCACTCTTTTCACCCCATTCAATGCCACCCCCCCCCCCCCCCCCTCACTCCTTCTCGACTCCCCTTACCGTGCATCTATCAATCTGTTTTGTTCATCTCTTATCCTCTTGTGTCCATGCTCCTCATCTCCTCCTCCTCAGGGGTCTCACACCTCTACCCCCATTTGACTCCCCTCCTCTCTCACTCTTTCTCTCCACCCTGCATTCTATCATTTCTGACATCAGGGGGGTTTCCGTCGGATCTCTCTTGAGCCATTAAAGTCCGTTGCTTCTTCGTCGTCTTCGTCGACGTATTGATGATGTGCTTCCTCTTCATAACCCATTTGGATCCCTGAGGTACACTGGCCAAACTGTGCATGGAAAACGCTTCAGGCACACAAACAATGCGAGGTATCACACGTCGTGTCCTCCGGGATGGGCTCTGTGTGATCACTAATGGCCTGAGAGGATACCGTAGTAAGGATGACCTTAACGTAAAACACATGACTCACTTTGTATTCATCTTTTTAATGCTTTTTTAAACAAAGAACAACAGTGAGTGACAAGTAGACTTGAGGTTTATGGACAGGGATGCTTAATCTTACAAAGTATTTAGTTACTTATTGAGTTTGACATTGGAGTTCACGCATTCCATTATTTCATTCAATCACACTTTTCATTCAACCACATTCATCTAGAACACATGCAAACTAGAATCTAATTGAACATGGTACATTGGACTGAGTGAATTTCAGCAGTGACGGATTATCTTAAGTGTAAATAAATAGTGTTTCATAGTTTATGTTAAGACCACAGTGTCTAGCCTTTCTGCAGTAAACTGTTGCTGATATCTAATCAAATTAAAAGGCTGGATGGGATTCTTACGTTGTGCTTTCATGTGTCATTTAACTGCAATAGCAAGGCATTTTTTTGTTGTTTTATTAGATTAGTAGGGGTAGTACTTGTTTCGGGTCTGTCCCATGATAGCATGGCACATGGGCAGGCAGGGCCTGCACTTATCACTCATATTCGTATGATCATTGGCTGACCTCTAGTGGTCTCTAAAGGCTAGTGACAGTTTAGGAAAAACAAATGGTCCAGGTGGTTTATCATCACTGATACAACATTTAACAATTCACATACTCGCTGACACTCTAAGCAGCGGTTACCAAGCACATGGCTAGTGTATGTGACTTGACCACATAGTCTGTATAGTTCGGTGACGTCTATCCATCTTTTTACTTTCCAGAATGCACGCCCATTAAAGTTTGTAGAGGGAACACAATATCGATCGTTTTGCTGTAGTGGCCTAAAAAGGGAACGAGGTGGGTGCCCTTCGCATTCTGGCTGTCACGTGACGGCGTGAGGGTTGGTTGGTCTGGACGACAGTGAGGTTGCGACCAAGCACCACCACCACTGCTTCTCCTCCGCTGGCTGGACAAACATGTTAGACCCTATCGTCGTCTCGCTCTTATCGTCAGCCATTCATCTTCATTCGTCCAAAACCCTGTAGCCCACGGTTTGGAGTACTGACCAAGATTTGAAGGTGAGGAAAAAAACTCCCGAATTACATGTGTTTATCACCAAAACTCACGTTCAACCTATTTTTTACAGTCTCTGCTTTCCTCCCGAAACAACTCGAAATTATTAAAACTAATATTTACCATACGGATTAACCATTAACCAACTCCTGGTTAAATGTTCGCAAAGATTGGTGGAAGTAGATGCTTGTACATTCTGTGAAATGTACGTTAGTTCTGCATACTGTGTTATCATGAAAATCCGCTGTCTTTCCTCGGTAAACCTTTCCTCGGAAGGAATATAATATGCACGGAATGGACGCCGACGCGTTTGTTTATCCTGTTTGTTTTTGGGGGGGGGGGGGGGGCGGGGGGGTTCCTCGACAACCCGTTCATGATGTGACTGTTAACTTCTCCACTTCCCAGTGTTTGAATGTATAATGTGTTCGTCCTCCCGTTCCGACTTCAGTTAGGAGAAGTTACCACAGCCGAGTAAACTCATGACTTGGCAGTGATGCTTTATTATGGATGTACGTCATGTTGTGCGTTAGCACCTTGCACTGAACCGGTTTGTGCTCCCAGCCCGTTACTATTTTCAGCACCATGTCATGGTCAAAGCATCGTCGCACACAGTACCCATGGCCACAACCTCTTGTGTTGTATTTCCTTACATTCAATTATGTTAATTGGTCAGAACTTTTGAGGAACTCCAAATTTAGTTGTTTTTTTGGGGGGGGTGGGGGTGGGGGTAGGGGGGGTGGGTATGCAACACTTTCTAATTCCTTTTTTTTTCTTTACTTTTGAGCATTTCTTGGACAATGCTTGGCAATAACTGTTTGTATACAAAAAGCAGATATTGTATATTTTGTCTATAGGGTTGTGATCATTTTTATACATTTTGCAGGCGATTATATTTAAATATTGAGCTACATCTAATACATTACCTAACCACTGAAGCAATATAAAGTAAGTTAAATTGAAAAAAGGATTAAGCATTTGTTCTTCCGCCTTGGCTTTTCTTTCTTTCTTTTTTTACACCATATCAGAGAATAGACTTAACTGGTATGTCCTTGGAGGTTCTCACTTATGTTTTGGATGACAAATTCCAGCTGAATACCTTTTTAAATATCACGTGTTTTGTCTAAGCCTTCTCTCTCTCTCTCTCTCTCTCTCTCTCTCTCTCTCTCTCTCTCTCTCTCTCTCTCTCTCCTGTCTCTCCTCTCTCTCTCTCTCTCTCTCTCTCTCTCTCTCTCTCTCTCTCTCTCTCTCTCTCTCTCTCTCTCACTCTCTCTCTCTCTCACACACTCTCACACTCTTTGTCTCTTTCCAACTACAACTCACCCCTGAGTCACACTGAGTTGTGAAGTGAGTGAAACAGGAACTATAGCAAATGCAATGGGCCACTACTGTTAGTTAGGTTGCTCATAGCTAAACACGTTTTGTGGTTGTGAGCAAATACCAAAGATACATTGCCATTGTCCATGACTCTTTCATTCCCAAATTGCACATGTCTCATCATTCACAGTGTGCCGATGATGACTTGATATCTTGCTCTCAAAAGGGGTCAGCCAGATACAGGAAGCTGTGAAAGGAAGTTGAGTGGGCAGTCCACATTCTTGAAATGCATAAATTAGCTCTAGAAAATGACATTCAGCAGGATAACGGTATGGTGTGTTGAAAGTAGGCCTAACCATTTTATAAATACCATTTTATAAATAACTCCTAGTTAATTGTTGTGGTTTTTTCATGTACAGCAGCTATGTTGTGCTGAAGGGTTTGGTGGCAGTTATTTCAGTGAAAGTTTAGTCCAATAGCATGTCTTCTTTTCAGATACAAACTTGTGGTTTAAGATACAAAAACCATATCAGTACCTATAGCACAGGGAATTATTGGGCCTTTGAAGAAGGCTTGCCTCGTGTGTTATAATAGCTAGCTAGTCTTCTTCTGCAGGTCTTTGTCAGAAAGTCTTCCGCTGTGGTTATCGTGGTTAACACGCACGCACGCACGCACGCACGCACGCACGCGCACGCGCGCACGCACGCACGCACGCACGCACACACACACACACACACACACACACACACACACACACACACACACACACACACACACACACACACACACACACACACACACACACACACACACACACACACACACACACACACACACACACACACACACACACACACAGAGAAACAGAGAAACAGATACTTTTTTTGCCTGCTGGATTTTTATAAAAAGCTTTTCTGTTCAGCTATTTACTTGATGCGGCCATGTTATTGGTTTTAACCACATTTGATGGGTGTTCACTCCTATCTTAATATTAAATAATAACCAGAAATGACCATAAATGGGAAACAGGAAACAGGAAATGGGGAGAAGGTCAAGGGGCTGTGGATGGGAGGGAGTTGAATTAAGTGGGAGGGTCCATTCTGTACTGAAAAGCAGAAGGTCTGAAAGCAGCTTAATTTCCTAGCTGTAAAAAAGTAGGGATGGAAATGAAGTCTATAATTAGCCTACTGTTTAAAATGTTGAATGCCTATAGACAAAAAAAAAGAAAGAAAGTGTAACATTAAAAAACATGCAATACATGACTATTTTTTTCAAAGATCTGAGACATATCATGTCTTTGTTTTCCGATCTCCCCAAGTCCTAATGGAATTTAAGCGCTGTGCCATGCATTCCCAGTCGCTTTGTGTGTCTGCGAGGCCGAGTCACAAGACTCGTGATTTACAGTCCCAATTTGAAGAATGAGGCTAAACCGCTAGAACAACACTTCCCCTGTGTTTTACGTCCTGTAACATTAGTCAGAAATTCTCTTCCACACTGACCTCAACAAGCCAAAACATAACAACATTTTCATTAGAATGCTGCAGTTGATACTTCCCAATTGGAAATAGAAGGTTGAATGTAAACAATGTTGTTTGCGGCTCACTGATTCGTACTGCTGTTGAAAGAGGTTTCTGCATTGGGGCAGAAACCTCTTTCACAATTGGGGCAGTTCTGCGCAGGGTTTACATGTGCTTCTCATGTTCATGTATGTTTGTTTCCCGGTCCTAACAAGCATGCTAGGGTGATGAGCAGATGTAATAAGTGGAAGGAGCATGTAAGCATTTATCTGTGATAACACACTGACAGGCCTGACAGTCATTATGATCTAGAAGATGCCCACTCTACTTAGTATCAGCCTTAGCCTGCCACTGGCTGACCTGATTTAAACTCTGAAACATTCAGCGGGCCTACACAGAATTAAAAAAACATTGTTTTGTACAAAGTTTGCACAATTGTTAATTTACAATTGGAAATGTATGGTCATATAACGCAATGTCCTAAGATAGCTGTAGTATTCAAAATGTGCAGTATTCAAAAAATGCTTGCACGGGAAAAGGTCATAACCTCGCCTATTTAGATGCAGCTGACGTGTGATCTGTTTGCAGAACCATTTTGAACTTTATGTTGCCATCATGTTGATAAAGAGCTGAAAGTATATTGGAGCAAGTGGAAGCCTTTGATTCTCTATCTCTTCCGGCCTGAACAGGCTTCTTGTAAGTGTGTCGTCAAACCTGATGTGATGATCCTGATTACATATCAGGATCATCACATCAGGTTTGACGTCCCTCATGTATTCAGGAAGTGTCTGTCTTTCACTCACATACTCTCTTGCTCGTTAGCACGTACACACACCCACACGCACACGCACAACTCTCTAACGGGCAATCTATGATACAGAGATGGGGTGTGATTATAACAGAGGGGCTGAAACAGGGAGAGCGAGGAGGACTTTGAGAAAGCTTGGATGGTAAATTCATGTTGAACAAAGTGCTTGGAAACACACCAAGTACTCTATTTTGGGTTTCTAGAAAGCGTTCAGTTATGGCAGCAATAGGCTCTATGCACAACTCCACTACTTCCTGGACTTAGTGCTGCTCCTTTATTTCCTGTTTTACATTACTGGATAAACTGATTAATCCAGGTGTGTCTGACCATTGGGACTACTCAGACACACCTGGATTAATCAGTTTGTCCAGTAATGTAAGACAGGAAATAAAGGAGCAGCACTAAGTCCAGGAAGTAGTGGAGTTGTGCATAGAGCCCATAGTAAGGCTAGCTTCTGGTCCTAATTGAGTAAGACTACTCAGACACACCCTGGATTAATCAGTTTGTCCAGTAATGTAAGACAGGAAATAAAGGAGCAGCACTAAGTCCAGGAAGTAGTGGAGTTGTGCATAGAGCCCATAGTAAGGCTAGCTTCTGGTCCTAATTGAAGATAATTATATTTTTATTTCTTCAATGTTCCCACACAACCGCCCCCTTTCCGATTTTGCACACACACACACACACACACACACACACACACACACACACACACACACACACACACACACACACACACACACACACACACACACACACACACACACACACACACACACACACACACACACACACACACACACACACACACCATGGCTGGCTGGTAGAATACGTGGCCTTATAATTTTGTCTGCTGTGTTTGTTCATGTGCATGCTTTTTTGTGTGTGTGTCTGTGTGCGTGCGTGCGTGCTTGCGTGCGTGCGTGAATGCTCGCCTAGGCAACAGAATGCCCCATTGTTAAGGCAACACAGAGACGCTGTTTATAGAGTGGAACACAGAATAGGAGAGCCTCAAAGGGATTCAGAGAGCAGAATGTGACCCATGCTACACAGAAAAAGGGCCCAGGAACACAAAAGTGTTGTTCTGAAAGTGTTTGTAGACAGTTCAGTTCATGCAGTGTCATGAATCACAAGATATTTACCAGACCAAACATGTTGACAAGAAATGCTGTGTGTGAACTCTTCAAATGTTCTACTCATGTCACTGAGGAGAGAAATAAGAGGACGTGAGGATATGAGCTGAGATTGTGTGTGGGTGTGTGGGTGTGTGGGTGTGTGGTGTGTGGGTGTGTGTGTGCGTGTTTCCAGTACTATATTAGGCATCATGCTGCTGAATGTCATTTTAAAAGCCATGGGTGCTAATGTTACACGTTTGCCTCAATTGTCATGTGGCCCATCAATAGGAGACACACTTACTTTTGACTTGTTCCTCAATTCAAAAATTAGGAAGTTAATTTTGTCCGGTGATGGGAGTATGAAGTACCATGCAGGGCTTCTTATACTACTAACTCTATTATCTATGTTAATCCGTTTGTAATTTTATTTAATTATTTTTTAAGTGTCATACAGCTACACAAAAGTGATTGATTTTGTTGTTTGTAACTACTTTGACTATGTATCTGTGTTGACTCGGAACGGACCAGGAACTAAAAATACATTGGAGAAGTTGACATTTACAAAAAACAATGCAGCCATCATCATTTCATAAATTTAGCAACTGTTTGCACATTTAAACAGTTGGTTGCTAGTTAGGTAGTGGTGACTCAGGACAGGTTAATAGAGGAGATCATGACTAAGGACTGGAAATAAATTATTAACAAAATAGTTTAAAAGTTTGAAGGCAATGTAAGCAAAACCATGCTTATGCAGGTATTTTTTGCAAATGGTTAACCAGACATTGAGTTCAGTATCAAATTTGATAAAAGAGAAAATATACTTTCTAAATATGTTTTGAGTTTATAACTATCCAGGTAGTTTCACCAAATAGAAATCAACATTGTGTTTACTTCCCTTAAAATGCACTCTTTCTGCAACATCTTTCTCAATTCTACCTTTGTTCAGCCGATGGCACCTCATGCTGTCTCCCTGTTACTGTAGCTCAATATATCCAGCTGTACACATCTCAACAGATTCACCTATGAGTTGTGCTTATAATCTGACCCACATCAAAAAAATTGATTTGATAAGTTTGTTAAAATGTTACTTTGCAATACTTAAAAAAAAAAGAAAAACATTCTATGTCAAAATAAAATGAAGCTTTTTGTAAAATTTACAAAAGGCTTCATTTTATTTTGACATTTCCATTGAATGGAAGTCAAACCTGTATGTTGAAATCTGGTATGGAGGTGAAAGGGCAGAAGTGCATAAAATATGGCCCAGCCTATCAAGCCCATCAACAACCGGGTAAATAGGATAACCTTCTCATACATTTTAAAAGTGTCAACTGTCGATCAAATGGTATTGTACACAATCTCGAATATACGTTTGATTTAATAATGGGCTTTTTGAAAATGCATTTAGGCACTTCTTAAATCTTAAAAATGAACATCCTGCCATACAGACTCAGAGACTGGTCAACGTCTCTGGGCAACCGCCGGCCCACTGCAGTTATTCACACATATAATGTGTGTAATGTGTGAACTGCATTGGGTCGGCAGTTGCCCAGAGATGTTGTGCCTGCTGCTCTGTTTATAACCCCAGCAAATTATAATTGTCAAACCTATAAAAATGGATCTATTTTTTTCTATTTATACTGACAGTCTGACGTCTGGCAAATTAAAAAGCATAGTCAATTAAAACATAATCAAAAGCCCTTTTTCTCATTTTTATTCTGCATTGCTTTTAGAAAGGTTTCCTGGTTTAGAAAAGTTTTGTTTTACTTCTTGCCGTAGGACAGAAGGAATGAAGGATCATTTCTCAATTTTCTCAGACAGTTGTTCTGTGGATTTTGCATAATTCTTGGCAAAATGGTATGTGTCACCTGAACAAATATCTTCATACCTGTCTTAGTCATGTATATTATTTGTCTTTCACAGCTGGTTGGCAAGAAGAAATGACCTGAAGAGTGATCCATCGCATCCACTACCACACAAGAAAGACAGACGGCGCGCTACCGAACTCACTCCCCTACTCATCGACCATGTCCCAGTCTGAGATGTGTGTGTCTGTGTGGGACTGGCTGTGTGCCCTGCGTCTGGAGCAGTACTGCGACGCCTTCCAAGACTTCGGGCTGCTGACGCTGGGGCAGTGCCAGAGCCTCTCTCTGGAACAGCTGGAGAGTCTGGGAGTCACGCTGCCGGGACACCGGCGACGCATCTTGGCCAGCCTGCACAAGACCCAGTCCCCTACCCACCCCCCTCCCCATCAGCGGCCAGACACACAGGGCTCCCCGAAGCCCCGTCCCACACAAGCCGTCGCGGCGGAGGAGGTAGCAGGGCAACAGCAGGGGAGGGGAGCAGCCCTGTGCCCCATGCCGGCCCAGAGGGAGAGACCCGTGCCCGTCCCGCCCGATAGAGAGAGACCCATCCCAAAGGAGAGGAGGGAAGTCCTGCCTGTCCCCAGAGAGCGGCTGAGGCCTACCGCCCGGGAGAGGGCTGCACGCTCCTCGGAGAGGTCCGGCTCGGAGGAAGGGAGGGGGGACTCCGGGGAGGAGGTGAGGACGCCCCGGGATAGGCCGAGAGCCGGGACAGTGAACGAGGCAGATGGAGGGCCGGAGGAGGAGAGGCCAAGGCCCGTGCCCAGGGAGAGGACTAAGCATAGCGCCTCTTGCCCTGAAGATCCCGGCAGCGACCCTGCCTTGCCCCCCATCCCCCCAAGGAGCACCCCCAACCGCCCACCTCAGCGCTTCACCCTCCCCACCCCCAGCCCTCCCATCCCAGTCCCCGCTGGCTCATCTCTACCCCCCAGCAGCAGGACCCCTCCGCCCCCCGACGTACCCAGCAGGAGCCAGGGCCCCAGCCTTCACACCACCCCCACCCTCCAGACCCCTCCCCCCTTCACACAGACGGCCGTCCAGCCTCCTGGTTCCCCCTCACCCCCGCCCTCACCCCCGCCCTCCCCCCCGCCCTCTCCCCTTCCACGCCCCAAGACATTGCCTCTGCTCCCCCCACTCGCTCCCCGGAGGGGGGACGGCGAAGGGAGAAGGACTTCGCCCGCCTCTCCCGCCACCACCTCGCCTTTACCCCGCTCCTGCTTGTCGTCATCGTCGCCCACTGCCTCCTCTGCATCATCCTCCTCCTCCTCCACCTCCCCTTCCTCCAACTACTCCCTACCGCCAGAGTTGAAGGCCGAGATTGTTGCCCCACCCCTGCCTCCTAAAGCCAGCACGGCTCCGGGAGCATCCCAGAGGTCTTGGGCCCGGGAGAGGGTGCAGCTCTCCAGGTTTCGGCGTGGCCACAGGTGAGATTTCACTTGCTTACCTGCCCAGTAACTGTTCCATTATGATTTTTTTTTATTGGTGGGTGATGTTTTTAATGCTGATCTAATGAGGTTTCCCTTTTATGTGTTTATTTGAATGGTGGTTTGAGTCTTTCAGAAGTATTTAGCACAGTTTACTAGACAGGCTTGACAACCCACAGTTGGTTCCAATTCCCAATGTGAAACAATGCTGCCATCTAGTGGATACATTTTCTAACGGCTTGTGTTCCTACTTCGAGTCAGAGATTTTTATGATAGAATGTGTGCAGTACATTTAAAAATTGTTTATTTATTGATTAAGCTTGACTGATTGAGCTTGATTAAAATCATGGCAGAGACGGACAATTTTAGTTGTGTGTGTGGGGGTCATGTTTAGGACCAATCTCTCTCTGTGCTTGGGTTGACATTATTTGGGGTGCATATGTGGCTGCATGTCAGTGGGGTTATTCGTCTATTAGAATGTTGTCACTAAAAAGGAAAGTGTACGGGCCGAGATTCATGGTTTGTTTGTGAAAAAAAACACTTTTGCTGGTTATAAGGTTATTCTTATATTAAACATTACGTTTCGGTTCTCTGCTCTCATTCGAACGAGAGAAGAGCTGTGGAGATGGTCAGGAAGTGAAACGCAGCGATGGCATTTCGACTGTCACTGCATTGGGTATCAGCTGTGAGACAGATAGAAAAATGGAACAGGACGAAGAACTTAGCAAAGAAAGTGAGCTGTATACTAGGAAGTACTTTCAGATGCTCTACTCTTCATGTGTGCGCACTCACTCCGTTTCCACACATGCGCGTCTCCTCCTACCTATTCTAGTAAGCCAGCCGTTTCCTCTTTGCTCTTCCTTCCTTCATGTTGTCTCTTTCTCTGTTATTTCTCTGAGCTTTGAAACATGCCAGGACAGGTAAGACTAGATCCTATACTTAACTTCTCCTTTCTTTTTTTTGTTCTGCTTTGCCTGCCCCCTCTCCCCCTTTTGGCTCTGTTTTTGCGGCAAGCATTTGCACCATGTTATGTGTGTGTGTGTGTGTGTGTGTGTGTGTGTGTGTGTGTGTTAATATGTTGTCACACTTGCTTGGTGTGGTTGTGATCTGCTCTGGATTGCATCAGTGATTGTTTCTGATAAAATAAAGGGCTGTATGCTAATCAAATGGTTAATTGTAATACAAATGAGTTCCTGATTTCATACAGGATTTTGAAAAAGGTCAGCACTCTTGTGGTATAAACTCGCATGGATTGGGTGCACTTTGAAAGGATAATTAATAGGGACGCTTCTTTTAAATTAATTGTATTTGTTTGTAAATGTCTTACGTTTATTGTGAGAAGAAAATAGTTAGCTTGGCTTTTCACAAGAACAACAACGTTTTGACAATCCAATGTTTCGCTCCTAATAGATCCCTGTTGTTGCTCCTAGCGCCTCAATAGGTCATTTGTAAAGCATACAAAGAATTGTCAACTAGATGCCAGTTCATTTATGGTCTAAAGCTGAGTGGTTGGAGGACAGCCCGTTGGAGCCACTTACCCTTCACCGTCCAACGCTTTTCCTAGTCTTTCTTGCCGTTTATAAATCATGATTGTTTTCTTAAAAGGGGAAGCAAACGGGAGGGAAGAAGAAAAGACGGAACTTTCACAATACTGGATACATAGGATTTCACGATTGTCCCGCTCTCCGTTCCCATAATCTAAACTAAGTAATTTTACCCCTGACATAATTCACACGTGCATTTGACATCTTCGCTTTGCGTTGCACAAGTAAACGAATGAATCAGAATCTTTCCAAATAACTGCTCTCAGTGTAGATCCAACAGATCTTCAGATCGGCTCATCATATTCAGACTCGGATGCAGTGGGATAGCCACCCGCTTAATGTATGTTTGCTTGTGCCTGTATTGTCTGCCTAATGTATGTTTGCTTGTAGAGTGGTATCCAAAGGTATGTGGTGTTTACGCTGAGATCGTATGTAGACCTGGTAGGGTGCAGGCCCAGGCTTGCTTCCCTTTATGCTGGGATAGGGAGTGAATGTTGAGTAAAGAGTAGGACCAAACCAGTTGGATTGTGCTGGAGCATGACAGCGTGAGGGTTTGTTCAACTGCACAGGATCAGCATTTCTACATGTTCTTTAACAGGAAGTCGGTCAGCTTTGGGATAGATCGAACCGAAACGACAGCTGTCTCCTGAGGCACATATTGTAGCTTCTTGAAAGTAGCACTGTTGTAGTTTGTTGACTAACTGAACCCCAACAGTTGAGCCAATGAGCTATCCCCCCGTCTATTAGTCAGAGGCATGACAAAGGCGACCGGAGCGACGGACACCTCTCCAGAGAAGCCATGCAGAGAATCAGCCGTTTCCTCGGGATGTTCGGCCGACCACTGGACACCGCGGAGCGCGTGGAGGACTCACCCCCCGGCCTGTCCCCGGCCTTCATTGACCCTTCCTCTGTCCATCCCTCACCCAGCCCCGTCCATCCAGGAGTGGCCTCGCCCGATGACTCAGCGCCCGCTGCCTTGCCCCGCGTCAGGACGCCCAAGACACCCGAAGACCCGTCCCCGCACCTGCCGGCCAGAGACCTCTGCCTGCCCCCTTCCATCACTGGTGAGTACTGAGCACCGACCAGCCTACTGGCACCTTCAGACCAGGGGATGATAAAAGAGCGCTATGTATGTATCTATATTACATTGCATTACCTTTTTTTTAGCTGATGCTTTTGTCAAAAAGTGACTTGCATCAATTAATATATCCCCCCAAAAAGTGCAAGGGTCTTTTGAGTACATAGCATTCATTAAATAAGAATAGCAACTGCTTTAGGTGCTGCCATATAGAAACAAGTGATGGAGAATAGAGAATCTGTATACATCATACTGTCTTCTCTATAGTATAGAGACTGAATCCTATAGTGTTAAGCATATTTTACATGTTAACCAGCATGGCGGCAAAGCATTGGCCTCTATATCAAAGAAGCATCAATTTGTAAACGCACTGCTTATGTCGTCACATAAAGTGAAGTTTCCAAGAATTTGAGGCAGAATTGCCAAATTAACCAATTGTAATAAATTATGGTAGAACATTGGCTCCCAGCCTTTTCAGGTCTCAGGCACACCACGATCCTAACCAAATATACAAGGCACACCACCTTCGGTAGATGACTGATATCCTGTTTGGGAATGACCCTAGGGTCCGCCTTCCTGCCTGGTGCTCAGGAAGCGTAGAGAGGAAACAAGAAACACATTGACGTCAGAAGGACCTTTTGTGGAGGGAATTTCCCTAATACACATAGCTAATATCATACACTATATTTAATTTGACACGCGCACGCACACACGCACACACACACACATAAAGGCACCTGTAGAATAATGTCGCAGTTTTCATACTCTAATTTGGTATTTATTTGACAGTTAGACAAGCCGGACATTTTTGTTGTGATTGTGAGAAATTGCCGGATGATTTTCATCTGTTTTTCACTACAGATGTAGCCACACACACACACACACACACACACACACACACACACACACACACACACACACACACACACACACACACACACACAGACACAGACACAGACACAGACACACAACACACACCCCAGACATGGGGGACTCGAGTCAAGTGACCCGAGTCGCAAATTTGAGGACTTGAGACTTGCTTGACTAACACTGATAAAAGACTTGACTTTGACTTGGTCTTCATGACTTGAGACTTGACTTAGACTTGAGACAGATGACTCAAAATGACTTTTTTAAAGTTAGATTAAATTAGAAATTATGATCAATGATCATAAAAAACATTTTCAAACTTCACATAATGGTTTTGGAATGTTTGGAATAGAGTTATTGTTAATGTTAAGACATTTTTATTGTTAATGTTGAAATAAAATTCAATTTATGAACCACTCTTTACTGAGTTTTAAATGTGGAAACTGGGTTAGATTATCAGATTTTTGTGTGACTTGACTTGTGACTTGCTTGACCTGAGCAATGACTTGACTTGTGACTTGCTTGATTCTCACCACAGTGACTTGGGACTGGCTTGAGACTTGAAGGTTATGGCTTGAGACTTGCTTGTGACTTGCACATGAGTGATTTACCCCCACTTCTGACACACACACACAGCCGTTTGTGAGTTTTTGGAAAACTTGTACATGCCTGTTATCATTGATTAATTAGTTGTGTCATCCTAAATGACGGCAGTGACCTTTTTTTTTCTTTTCTAATAATGATATCTCTATTAATAAAGTTGTCTTCGATATAATCATTCCACTTGAGGCCTATCTCTGTTGCCAGCTGTAATATCTCACCCTCACTCTCACTCTGTGTGTGTGTGTGTGTGTTTCAGCATCAAAACAGGACAGTTCTTCTGATGACTCTGATTATACAGAGCCATTTATCCCAAGTAGCCGTTTAGTTACCTCACCAGACAAGGTAAGAGGAGGGGACATGGGCTCTGTATTGGCGAACAGTCCCCACTGCGAGCAGAGAGTGACCGTTGTCTCGTCAAACAGGATATGTTACTGCCCGTGCCCAGGCAGAAAAAGCGTATCAGTTCATTGTGCAGCGATGACGAGCTACTGGATGACGACGAGTCAAATGCTAACCAGTAAGGGACACACACGGCAAATCAAAGTTATATGGGAGCTTGCAATCAATTCATCTGCTACTTTGTTGTATTATCATTGTATAATTGTTTCACTCACATGACTGTGATAAGGTAACTCATTTCCAATGGTGATTGATGTGCCAAGGACCCATATCTATTATCTGATCTGATCTGAGCTATTCACTTATGCCTTCTAAACATCACGTTGACAACATGGAGTGGCCTGACTATGAATGCCAAGGATGTTTCCTTGCACCAATGGTATTTTGTGTGTGTACGTGTCTGTTTCAGTCGTGACTCATGGTTGGACTACGAGCCCGTGTCAACACAAGGCAGTCTTTATCTGCCGTCCTGCGGCCCATTGGGCCTGCCTCCAAAAGAAGACTCCGCCCACCAGAGCGCGGTCATTAAAATGGGCTGGCTGGACAAGAACCCCCCGCAGGGGTAGGAACACTAGAAACCAACACTGGCATGGTCTTAGTTTAACTAGGACAATAACATTAGCCTTATGGGAGCGCCGTCGAGGCAATTTCATCCAAAACCATGATGACTGGCTCTGATGTGTCACACGTTTCACTGCTCTGATTGGTTATTAAAATGCATCCAGAGGAAATATGAAAAAATTATGGAGAGGTTTGAAATGTGATGCCAAACTGGTCTGGCGAAACACTCAAAACACTAGCCTGGCCCAAACCAGACGCTCGTACTTCATTGCACAGAGAGTCTGGCGCACGACCTCAACGTCATTGTTCTCAGCCACTTCCTCCGTTTGCTGAGTGATTGGACACGGAAGAAATTTGGCCAGAGAAAAGCCGCGAATATACCGCAAAAGCCAGACGTAGTACTGAAGGGAAATTAAAATTGAGCGGAAGTACGTAGGAGGGCGGAGCAAGGCTACCCAAACACTACAAAAATATATCTGATGACAATAACTGATATCATTTAAGCCTGCAGTGTAATTGAGGTGTGTAAATGAATTGTGTGTTTGTGTGCCCACATACAGGGCCCTCTATTACCAGAGACGATGGGTGAAACTTGATGTGGACTACTTGAGATACTTTGACAATGAGAAGGTGATGGCACTTGGAAATGCAGAGTGTTCTTCTCACATCTGCATCACAGAACACACACACTCAACACTCTCTCCCTGTGTGCGTGTCCGTGTTTGTGGGTGAAGGAGGTGTACTCCAAGAGGATGATTGCAACAACCGCCATCACAAACGTTATGTGTGTGGGAGAGCTCAAGTTTGAGGTGGTCACCAACAACCGCACCTTCCTCTTCCGGGCAGAGAATGAAGGTTAGTGAGTCTTTAGTGTGTGTGTGTGTGTGTGTGTGTGTGTGTGTGTGTGTGTGTGTGTGTGTGTGTGTGTGTGTGTGTGTGTGTGTGTGTGTGTGTGTGTGTGTGTGTGTGTGTGTGTGTGTGTGTGTGTGTGTGTGTGTGTGTGTGTGTGTGTGTGTGTGTGTGTGTGTGTGCACATTTCCACATTTCCCTGCTTGACTGCCATTCTTTACTGAAGCGGAAACTGTCGTTCAGGTCATTCAAACATAATTTTATTTTGCTGTGTGTGTGTGTGTGTGTGTGTTTGAACATGGCTGTACCTATTTAAATGTTACTTTTGTGTGTGTGTGTTCCCCCGCGTCCAGTTGAGAGGAACGACTGGGTTGCTGATCTGCTGGACTGCACCAGGGGGCACCGTCGCATTAGCACTTTCAGCATAAGCTCATCTGTGACCACTGAGTGTTATAAGGGCTATCTGGAACTCCGAGGCTTACGCTCCAAACTCTTCACTGTCGTGGCCTCAGATAAAGTCTTCCTCTACAAGAACATTGAGGTGTGTGTGTGTGTGTGTGTGTGTGTGTGTGTGTGTGTGTGTGTGTGTGTGTGTGTGTGTGTGTGTGTGTGTGTGTGTGTGTGTGTGTGTGTGTGTGTGTGTGTGTGTGGTGTGTGTGTGTGTGTGCGTGCGTCAAAACGAAGGACATTGTCTGTGTTTACATATAATACTTGAATAATAGTTTTGCCAGAGTCTTTTTTTTTGTGATGTGTTGCTGCTGATTTGCATCTATCAAAAATCTGTTTTCATGGGTGTTTAATACAGTGCCGTCTTACACTTCACACTCAGTTTTAGGATGAGAAACGACTTTGTATTGCAAAAAATTTGGAAACGTTTAAATACACAGTGCTCATCTAGTTTCGATATGTGCAATTCTTTAGAAGACTAGGCACAAACATCTAAACACTTTTAAATAAAAATGATATAATTGTTTGGAATCTTAACTACCTGTGTTCCTTTTTAAACGCTCCTATTCCCTGGACGGCGTTCCTGCAGGACTACCAGATAGGAATGGGCATAACGTCCATAGACATGAACGTGGGGAACGTTAAGGACACCGACCGGCGTAGCTTCGACCTCACCACGCCCTACCGCATATTCTGGTACACACACACCTGCTCAAACGCCACACTTGACACATAGGGGAAATGTGTTGGCTCTGTATTACAGAGACGCCTCATGAAGTGCTAATGTCAAATGTACTTGGATGTTAATTTTCCTTTTTGCAGGGCGGGGGGGGATTTGATGCAATAATGCAAGTCCAGTCTCAGCATTTTAGCTCAATGGTCCGACTGGACAATTTTTGGCAACTGGGTCTTCCCCCCGTAAGAGAGAGCTCAGCTGAATACTATAAGGAGAAGTGTGTGTGTGTGTGTGTGTGTTTTCTTCTGGTCTGCTGCTCCCTGCTGCTTTGGCTGTGAGAGAGCTCAGCTTGACAGGATGGGAACAGCTGAAAGGGTCTTTGGCCACAGAAAAGTCACAGGGTGCATGTATATTTGTGTGTGTTTTTGTCTTTGTCTCTGCATTTAACAACGTGTGTGTGTGTGTGTGTGTGTGTGTGTGTGTGTGTGTGTGTGTGTGTGTGTGTGTGTGTGTGTGTGTGTGTGTGTGTGTGTGTGTGTGTGTGTGTGTGTGTGTGTGTGTGTGTGTGTGTGTGTGTGTGTGTGTGCTGAGAAAAGGAAGGATTTTGACACAACGGTCTGCATCAAGCCACTATTAATGGAGCGTTAGTTTCGGGTTCCAGTTTCTGAACCCTCCCTTATTTCTACCAAAAGGACAGCAGATTAACAGCGATGTCTCATCGTGTTTGGGCTGCCTCACTTACAATACTCACTCTTCCTGGCATGGCCCTGTGTCTGGCAGCGCTCCCTTACAACGCCAGTGCTTACTCTTCTCCGCCTCCCAACAGCTTCACGGTGGAGTCAGAGCAGCTCAAGGAGCAGTGGGTCGAGGCCATGCGCACCGCCATAGGGGAGGCCCTGTCCAATAGCGAGGTGGCTGAGCGGATCTGGGCGGAGCCTAGCAACGGATGCTGTGCCGACTGCGGCGCGGCCGGTCCCGACTGGGCGTCCATCAACCTGTGTGTGGTGGTCTGCAAACGCTGCGCAGGTGTGTGTGTCATGTTTTATTGTGAAGTCACACGTTGATGGGGAATCACACAAATCAGATTTTAGATGACTAAATAGTAGTAGTACTCGGGATACTGAGGTCTTGGTGACCTGTTGGTTTCTCTTTCTTAAAATGGTTCATAGGAAGTGTGGTGGGAGTTTGCACCACGTCAATCGTTTCTGTATAAACTGTTTAAGGATAAAGAGTCAATCCGAATAGAATATAAACTTTAATTGGCACACAACAAAGTTGGTGGTATTTTTTATTTGTTACAATAAGTCAAATTTATTTAAGCAATAAACATGCAATAACATACAACAAACACAGATACACACGTACAATAATCCTCAGGGAGGATTAGGGAAAAGGCACACCCAACAAATGGCAGTTAGAGAAACGGAACGTGAAATAGAATTTTGTAATGACAGAAGTCAATTGAGAGAAAAGAAGCAGCAGCAGCAGCAGCAGCAGTAGCACACGGAGGACTCTGCCAGGAATGACACCTGCGGATTGGAATTCCTCTGTCTTTGTGCCAATTGGTTGTGAAATTCCTCAAACTCACAACTACTTCACAACAGAGCTGTGGCCCTTTGTATGTTTGTGTATTTTGAAGGAGAGCACCGAGGACTGGGTCCCAGCATCTCTAAAATTCGTAGTCTGAAAATGGACCGGAAAGTCTGGACAGAGGATCTCGTACAGGTATATTCCCAAAGCCTGTGAACGCATGCACACTAGGTTGAAAACTTTTCCCCCTACATGTTTGAGGTCCATAACACATGATCTTCGCTATGTAACATTGACATGCTATTTTTAATATAGCCTTTTACCGCATGTAATAACCACGATGTAGGCCTACATTGAGATGATTTACGCCAAGATAATATTCAGATGCTGTGATGATCTCTTTTACACGTTGGTGAGCCATAGGGTACATTCTCTTAATTGTAATAATTCTAACAAACCTACGATCCCCTGTTGTAGCTGTTCCTGTTGCTAGGCAACGAGCGGGTAAACGCGTTCTGGGCCGCCAACGTGCCGCCCAGCGAGGCCCTGGCGCCCTCTAGCTGCAGCAACGATAGGCGGAGCTTCATCTGCAACAAGTACCGCCAGGGGAAGTACAGGAAGTACCACCCGCTGTACGGCAATCAGTTGGAACTGGACAACGTAAGGACCGTTTGACCTCTTCTGTCTTAAGAGACCTGTTCTCTGAAGTCGCACTGTATTCTCACCGGGCCTTGAATTATTGAGGTTGTTGGTCGCGGATACTCAGAACCGCATTTACTAGTAAGTGTCAAAATCGACAACTACTTGACACGTAGGCTACATTTAAATGACAGCATTTAGCATTCACCTTCCGGCTTTCCATCTATCTCTTGATCCAGTCATCAGGACATCTGGCATTCATATTTCAAGTATGAAATATGAGCATAAGCACTACGCAGACTTTTGAGATTGATTCGAATGCTACGGCTGAATCGGCAGATCCCTGACATTGTGTGTGATAGAATCAATGATCCAGGCTCGGGGCCACCCAAGAGATGCTTATCCCACTTACCCCCAAACCGTTGCCAATGGTTTACACACTCTGTCCCATTAGCGACAGGCATGAGCTAGTGAGTGGGTGGGGGTGAGGGTGCATGCTCTTTGTCACACTAGGCATTTGTCACCTAGTTCCGTTTTCCCTCCCGTCCGACCGGGCCCGAGCCCACTGTGTGTGAGTCAGCTGTGTGGGCTACTGGACAGACACATGGTGTGCCACAGCGTTCCTCCCCCCCCCCCACACTCTCTTTTTCCACCTCATTCCCCCCTTGTCCTAGCTTCTTTTCTACTGGGAATACAAGTGTTTGTTTCTGCTATCGCTTCATCATCACATTGTCACTTATCGCTCTCTCTCCCTCTCTGTTCCTCTCTAGCTCTCTGTCTAGCCCTCGCTCTTAGTGAATATAATTTATTTTCAGATTGCATTAGAAAAGTAAACAAAAGTCCAAAAAAGAGTGTGTGTGTGCGTGTGCGTGTGCGCGTGCGCATGCGCGTGTACAGAATGTCAAACAGACTGGGAGTCACGATGCGAGAGCAGAAAAGTGAATGTGTGAAAGAAAGGCATATGTTTCAGCAAAGAGCAACATAAATACACTTGATTTGGAGCACATGCTGGTTTGTTTAGATTGCCCTGCCCCTCCTCCTCTCTCCTCCTTCCTCCTTCCGATGTGACATCATCACTAACCACTTGGAATGTGCTCTGACCCGCCCCCTCCTGCTCCATTGTTTGGCTGGAAAGAGTGGAGCAAAGTTGCCTCTCTCTCTCTCTTTTCCCAGTGTGCATGTGTCTCTGTGACTGAAGCTCCAACACTTCCAGAGTGAATCCAACTGAGATCTTATGCTTCATGACTTTGGACCCCTGTGTTTTTTTTTCATTTTGAGCATTTGTGTGAATTGAGTAGCTCATTGAAACGACGGCAACACTCAAACTCTCAGGTAAGGGTTGGTGTAATGTGGACTCTCTCTGCACTGTGCACTTGAAAACATGGTTTTATGAATGGGTTTCTAGTACTGTAACTGGTTTATTGCTGCACATAAAGAAAGCATGACTATGGACCTTGTCTCTCAGAAAGCTATTTTCACCATAGCCCAGCCGAACAAACAGTGTTCAGCCTTCGACTTTGTTGTTTGTTTGTTGATGAGACCCTGCTGGTGTTCCCATTGGAAAGAGGAAGGTTTACGTGACTTCCCAGTGAAAAGATTCTTAACATGCATATGAATGGATGTGGGAGGAGGTATGTTCTCTATCTCACTGTCCCTCTGTCTGTCCGTGCCTGTATACCCCCGTGTGTTCTCAGTGTGTTGAGTGGAGTGCAGGCGCTCACCTCTGTCAATGGACAGCTTTGTTGTTTTTCCTCATGCTCTGCCTGGTTCTCTCTCTCTCTCTCTCTCTCTCTCTCTCTCTCTCTCTCTCTCCTCTCTCTCTCCTCTCTCTCTCTCTCTCTCTCTCTCTCTCTCTCTCTCTCTCTCTCTCTCTCTCTCTCTCTCTCTCTCTCTCTCTCTCTCTCTCTCTCTCTCTCTCTCTCTCTCTCTCTCACATACTGTGTGACCACATGCCCTGACATTTGATATCCCCTTGTCCATCTTCCATCTGCTTTTCTCCAATGTACTTGGACTTTACTCTAATGTCCTTGTACAATGTCCTTGTATCTACTAAGGAGGACTAGTTATAAGATTAGTTGCTGTCATGTGTATATGACTGCAACTAATCTCATAACAAGTCCAGATGCATCTTATCTTTTTTGTCCCAGAGAAACTAGAAAAGAAACTAGCTTTTGGGAGCTTGTCAATTTAATCTGTTGGATCTGTCAGAGGAATGTCTTTATTTTAATCTTAATACCAATTTCTATCCACTTAAAGGTGCCACCGGATGAATCATAGTAGGTCCAGGACTCAAATGTGTTTTCTGGGGCTTATTATGTAACCGATAACCGTCTTTCCTTACTTTCGACAGGCAGGTCATAACTCGCCTGCCAGTTGCTTTATTTGTTTTCATTGTGTGCTTGTCTGAAAGACGGCAAGAGAACTGGTAAGATGAGAAGAGAGAGACTTAAAAGTGGCAAGTGGAAGCATCTGTGGGAACCACAGTAATGGAGTTATGTAACTGGTCCACTAGTCAAACGTTGTCTTTGCAAACAGTGTCCAAGCGAATAGTTCAAAGTTGACAGAGCAAAATTAGCTTCCAATGAATTATCGAGTTGTTTGTTCATTTAGTTGTACAGTGGTGCGTACACTTCTAATGACGTGCATGTGTGTCTAGATAGACAGACACACATGCACTCAATGATACACCCACATATTGAAATTGTGCAATTAAAAAGGTTTCCTTGTCATTGGTTTTCTTCTTAATTAGTTTTTGTTTGTTTGTCTTTTGTGTATGCTGGCTATGTTTGTGACAGTTGATGTGCTGTCCTTATTCCAAAGAGCAGGCATTGCTTAGCAGCTTCAGTAAAGTCTTAATGGGCCTGTTTTTCATCCATTTCTATTTTAAAGTCTCCAGGCTTTATTACATCTGTTTCTCCGATTACCTGCCCCGGGTTTGTCTGCACTGCCTCCTTGGCTTTTTCCACGTCTTTGTCCTTAATCCTCTCTCAAAGTCTGATTTTCTGACTATCAGAATATCCAGTTGGGTTGGCGGTGAATGACCAGACCACCAACTCCTGCTTTCTTCATACACATGCTTTTCATCCTTTCATCATATCTCTCTTCACATCTTTCCTGTCAAGCCCTCAGCCTTTTTTGATGACCAGACGGTGAAACACATGTGGAAGGCCAATGTTTTTTCATCTGGATCTTATATAGGAGGGGTGTGTGTGTGTGTGTGTGTGTGTGTGTGTGTGTGTGTGTGTGTGTGTGTGTGTGTGTGTGTGTGTGTGTGTGTGTGTGTGTGTGTGTGTGTGTGTGTGTGTGTGTGTGTGTGTGAATAGAATGGGCTGATCTGTGTGTCAGCCTTTGAAAGCACATGGAACACAATTAGTCTCAAGAACTTTTTTCTTCTTTCGTGCCTTCTTGTCTTTCCATTTTGTCATATATTCGCCTTTTCCTGCTATTATCTCCTTCATTACAACCATGGCCAGACATAGGGCTAGAGTTTTAAAGACGCACCCAGATTCCATCTCCTTCCTCTTTTCTCTCTCCTTTTTTCTCTCGGGGTGGTTGCGGGTGGGGGGGGTGGTGGGTGGGGTGTGTGTGTGTGTGGTGTGGTGTGTGTGTGTGTGTGTGTGTGTGTGTGTGTGTGTGTGTGTGTGTGTGTGTGTGTGTGTGTGTGTGTGTGTGCTCATTCTTCCTTTGCATGTTTTCACATTACTCCCAATCTCATAAGCAGCAGATGTTTCAGGGCGAGTTGTCTTGAAACAATTGAGAATTATATTTCCTCATCACACTTCATGCTGATTGGCTATGAGTCAATGGTGGAATTCCACATCACTGGTAGAGTCCATGACCTTAATACAATGTCTTTACGTGTGTAGACATCGGAAGGGTTTGCTGCTACTTAAAACCTTACCCAATCTGTGTGTGTGTGTGTGGTGTGTGTGTGTGTGTGGTCAACATTTTAGTGGTGAATAAAGGAGTGGTTGTGTGTGTGTGTCTGGGAGAGAGGTGGAGAAAGGGATTTATGCACTAGAGGGACATTTCTGGAATTTTCTAATCGCATCCAAGTTTCGAGTTTGAAGAGAAACGACTGTGTGTGTGTGTGCGTGTGCGTGTGTTTTGTGTTTTCCTCAGCTGTCAAAACAACATGGACTCCTCCTCTGCATCATGGCGTCTTTTCAAAATGTTCTCATTGCCTGCCTTCTCTCTCTTTTCCACCTTTTGTTGTTTTTAATGTATTTCTACCCCGGTCCAAGTGCCTTGCTACATGAAAGCAGAGTGCTTGTTTAAAGCTCTCCTCTCTCTCTCTCTCCCCAGCTGGTCTAACCTTACAGAAGGCACAGCAACACTCGGCAGAGATGCCACCCAATTGGTAGAGAAACGCTTTCCACCGAAACAGCCACGCCACTTACCTCCACGTAGCGCAAAGAAAACTGCTTCCCTTGTGTGTTTAGTCGGGCTATCCAAACGCAAGTTTGACTGTGTGGGTTCGTATAGTGTGACCAGAATTATTTGTGATTGTTTTGGTTTATTCAAAGCTGAATCTCACCTACATATTGCGAGCTTCTCATCTTGGAAAATTGTGTGTGTGTGTGTGTGTGGTGTGGTGTGTGTGTGTGTGTGTGTGTGTGTGTGTGTGTGTGTGTGTGTGTGTGTGTGTGTGTGTGTGTGTGCGTGTGTCAATTATCAGTGTTTAATTATCAAATGTGCAGTATAACATAGTCATTATAGTATAAAAGTAAACTGTAAAATGATTATGACAAGGCAAGGGTCATTGGTGTAGCACAAAATCACAATGAAAAGCTATTTACAGAATATGTGTGTACTTGGTTATTGGCCACAGTGACACACGGGCACCACTCTTTGTCTGGTGTCTATTCTTTGAGATTGTCCTCGTCCATTTCCGTTTGACTGAAAAGCTCTGAGCAAGCATCACATGATGTGATAAGACACATGTCAGCAGCACTATGGGCCCGTTTCAAGTACCCGGTCAGGATATCTTTGAACCCAACCCACAGCTCTGACTCTAGTGAGCGTGGAGCAATAGTGTGCGTTTGTGACAGGCTTCAATCTTTTGCATCCTGAAAAATGTGAATCGCCATTGCTATTCCAGTGCTTTTATTGGTTGAGGCCTCGTCTCGGCCTCTTCCGTTCATTTACACTACGTCACCGTGGAAAGGCTCTGCTAGACTAATTCTTTGGTCCTGGTGATAAAAAGAACCAAACCTGCAGCATAGTAGCTAATGAAGCTATCGATATTTGAGGAATGGCAAAGCTCTCATTTCCTTTAAAGTTGTAGACTACAACTTTATAGTACTTAAAAGTTGTAATATACATGCAATTTGATGCATGATCAAAGTATTTAAACTTCTAGTAAAATACTTTGACCATGCATCAAATTGCATTTCAAAACAATATTAATAAAGTCGATTAGTATTTTTCTGTTTTGTGAGCCATTGAGAGGGTGTTGAAAATATACCCCATGCCGAAACCCAAAAAGCACTCACCTCTGCCATACCTTTAGACCCCGTGGCTCTGCTACGTTACCTTTAGACCCCGTGGCTCTGCTACGTTACCGCTAGACCCAGCGACCAGGCTACGTTACCGCTAGACCCAGCGACCAGGCTACGTTACCGCTAGACCCAGCGACCAGGCTAGGTTACCGCTAGACCCAGCGACCAGGCTAGGTTACCGCTAGACCCTGTGGCTCTGCTAGGTTACCGCTAGACCCTGTGGCTCAGCTAGGGTACCGCTAGACCCTGTGGGCAGGGTTGTATCAGAGTTTACCTGCTATGTACCAGGTTTTCTCCAGGTCCCCATGGTAACTGAACTGTGCAAAGTCCAATCTTTGTCTCTGAAACTGAAAATCCTGGCTTCCGCTGAATTCTGATTTTATCCAGATCTGTCATCAACCCTTACCTTGCTTATGTACCAGGTTTTCTCCAGGTCCCCATGGTAACTGAACTGTGCAAAGTCCAATCTTTGTCTCTGAAACTGAAAATCCTGGCTTCCGCTGAATTCTGATTTTATCCAGATCTGTCATCACCCTTACCTTGCTTTTTAATCTTTCATGTTCATGCAGTGACGCTCCCAGCATGACTCTTTCTAATCACTCAGTCGGTGCATCTTGTCGAACATTAGACCAATGAAACATGTATGTCACTAGCTCATCTAATCTCTCCCGCCATCTGGTGTTCTCTTTCACTCATTCTTTTGTACGGTGGTGTATCATTACTGGTCTGCCCAACAAATGTGCATTTGACACAGACACTATCACCACACTGGACACATGTCACACAAACACACACACATTACAGTAACTCACTTAGTCACATTTACTTTACATGCTCAGTCACATTGCACACTCACTGAAATTTTGAGAAACTATTCCTATGAACTGATAACTTGTTCTTCTCATGTTGACACACAACATGCCTGGTAATTAACGGTCATTGACGGGAAAAAATGAGGAGGACAGTAAATTCTAAATGTCTCCGGTCAGAATGACCAATGGAAATAATTCTCTGCACAATTGAATTGTGTTTAAATATGCTACAGTGGTCATTTGTTTAGCCAATTCATGTAAAACAATGAGGGTTTTGATTGGGGGCTGATATTTCCCATCAATATCCTCGGGTCGGGCCGGGCTTTTGATTGAGCGTTTGTGTTTTTTTTAGTTTTTTTTTAATCATTGCTTTATTTGCCTAATCTGAGGAGAAATCTATGCCATAAACAGAAATATTATAGGCCTTTATTACACGGGTCTTCTCAATGCCGTGGAACGCTCCATGTATAGTTAATTTTTCCTTTCGTCAAGTAGCCGTGTAATAAGCGGGATAATGTATAGAACGTCGTCGGTCGTTATCGAAAATAAGCCTCTTCAGGGCGAAGACACAAGACACCTTCCCTCAGTGTCCGTGTCCTGTTCGCCCTGTCGGGAAATATTTCCCGATAATGACCGGCGTTCTATACATTATTCCTTACATATACATTTAGCAGAGTAGGCCTAAGTAACAAATAAAAGTTACGCATGTATTAAAAAAAATGTCGGGTTGAAATCGTGCTCAGGCTCATAATTACAGTTAATGTGTCGGGCCGGGCCGGGCCGGGCTCGGACAGAACGTGCACGGGCTCGGGCCGGTGCAGGCTTGATTTTCTGGACCCGATCTAAGCTCTCATAAAGACTGCTCAGCGAAGCCGCCTTGGGAAAGGAAGAGTCACAAGGCTTATGCACATTGCAAGCAGCAGAGACAAAAAAAGCAGACAACATTTTTAAAAGATGTTCCAATTCATTATAACAAAATAACTATATTAAATCTCCATTATCTTTCTTTTATAGCTTTTGAAACATTCTTTCTTTTTAATTGTCTTGTTGTTGTACAGTTATTCCCCCTCCCCCTTGGTAAATCGGTGAATGAGTACAAGTCTAATCTACTGTCTCGCGCTCTCTCTCCTCTCTGTGTCTCTCTCCCCTCCCTGCTCCCAGGCGCTGTGTATCAATGTACAGTGCAGTGACGTGCTGGAGACACTGAGCTTGGTGTTCTGCGGTGCCGATGTGAACGGTCCGACCGGCATTGCCGACTGCCCCTCGACGTTTTCCCTGGCCACGGCTCACGGCCAGCCCCTCCAGGCCGAGTTCCTCAGCCGCAACCTCAACACAGGTAGCCCTGGGCACATCCCACTCCTCTGTGTCGTATTGGACTTTTGTATCAGTCAAGGATGATGGTGCAACTGCCTGTTAGTTTGTGTGTTTTGCTTTTGTTTCCTTGAAGGATCTATGTTAAGACACCCACTCAGTTGGGAATGTCACTCACTCACTCACTCACTCACTCACTCACTCACTCACTCACTCACTCACTCACTCTCACTCACTCACTCACTCACTCACTCACTCACTCACTCACTCACTCACTCACTCACTCACTTTTCTTCTCAAGTGCCTGTTGAAAATAAGTGGTATTTAATAGACCTATTTTCATTCTTCCATGCAACTCAATTATCCAAAATTGATGTGGAAAATGGGTGTGTGAAATCTGACGTGCCTCTTTGTTGTTGCCAAACACTTCTAATTGAGGCTTAGTGTTATGAAGACACAGTCTGTAGTGGTATTGGTGGGGATGTTTTGCACAATCCGAGGGAACTCACCGAGCCTTGTGCCTGCAGAGCTGCCCCGCTCCGAGGTGGGCGGGGCCATGGAGACGGTGCACTATGCTCCCTCGCCGTCCGTCTCCCACAACGGCTTCCTGTTCAAGACGGGCTCCATGGCACGTGCCATCGCAGAGAAGAAAGGCAGAGACGGTGAGCTCATCCCATACACACAGACAGAAAGACACACATGCACACGGAGGCCAAAGGACACCTACACACACTGCACAGCCCTGTCCGTCAGTGGTAAATAAATAAATAAATCACATTGTCCAAAATGCTAATTTCCATTCCCACACACACGGCACATGTGCTTGCACACCCTGTTACGCATGTTGTACACACACACACACACACACACACACACACACACACACACACACACACACACACACACACACACACACACACACACACACACACACACACACACACACACACACACACACACCCCTATATATATACTCTAAGATTCATGCCACACATACATCCAGTGGAAAATACCAACTTTGGTCACCATCTCATTCTCATTACAAAAACCCCCACACACGAAAATACTACAGACATTAAACATGACCCTATCAGTTATGTCGGCCAAAATGTTATCCAGAGAGGGTTTTCAAATAGCCTTAACAAGCGTTTTTTCCGTGTGTCACAGAGTTTAGCCGTCGGTGGTGCACACTGAACGACGGATGCTTCAGTTACTACGAGAGCGACAAGAACTCCAGCCCCAACGGGACGCTGAAAGCAGCCGAGATAGTGTGTCTGGCGGTCAGCCCTCCTGAGAAACACGGGTACGTATCAGATGGTGTTCGCGTGACGGGGAGGGAGATATTGACGAGGGCAAGACGGGCTGTGTGGATGAACGGATGGATACAGAGAGGGAGCGAACAAAGGGGAGGGCGGCCGCATCACACGCAGTAAAGGTTTGCCCCTCACACCTGTAAACCCAGGCTGTTCAGGAAAGTACCAGGGCTGTATTTACATATAAATGACAATATGAATCTCAACAACACCGTGGTAATGCTCACTGCCGTTGATGCGCAAGCTCACCAAAGGGTTTTACTGAAGTTCTTCTCCTTCTGTCGATGTTGTTTCCCTTCTTGGCCATCTGGCCGTGTCTGTCTCTCTCCTCGCACCTCCCCCTTCTCCTTTCAGGTACGACCATACCTTTGAGCTATACTCTGACTCAGACCGCCTCTATTTGTTTGGCACCGATGACCCGGAGAGTCATAAGGAATGGGTCAAGTCCCTTGCCAAGGTAAGCAGCGATCAAGGCCTCGGGGGCTGGCTCTCTGTCCATCGGTCACCACGTTCTTTACATTTACCCGAGGGTTTATCTCATGTAGCTGCCGACTGGCCACCGGCAAATGGAAGACGGTTGGTTCTCAAATACTATTTGTCAGTTGCAGTAGAGCAGTTTCTCCCGTTAAACTCTCTGATCTGGAAAGGAAAAGCAAAAATAGAAGCCAGTCATTCTCTGAGATGTGCTGCCTTTCTGCCTGACCGTGCACAACATAGTTGTGGTGGAAGTGAACAAGACATTTGTGTTTGGTTGTGTAGTTGTACAACTGAATTTTGCTGCTGCTGCATATTGTGGTGGCAAGGGCATCCCTCGCATCTTTATCAGGGCCTTCTTGAGGTTCCATAGGATATACAGAAGAGTCTACCTCACACATCCAATTCAGTATCCTCAGACAGATTCAATAGATGCCCAACCGACCCTTCTTTCCTTTTAACAGACCTTCATCCCAGCCAATGCAGAGCCTCTGCTGAGGTTGGGCTTCGAGCGGATTGGTCGACTCAAATACAAAGATGGGTTGAACTTGCAGACGCCCAAGGTTGGGTGGTTTGCTTTGGTGGGCTCCACGCTTTACGCCTACCTAGACAACAGCCAGGGAGAGGAGATCCATCTGCGCAAACTCCTCGAGCTCTGTGAGTTTGAAAACCCCCCCATACTCCCCTACTGGGCTCTATCCCCCATGTCGCCTAACCCTAACCCTAACCCCAACCTCCAACTAGGCACCCCTCCCTGCTCCTTGAACCACTGTATCTTAATTTTCTTTAATGTGCTTTGGATAAAACTCCTGCTCAATTCTAGTATGATACTAAAAGTTAATGGTAAAAAAATATGGTCAGTGCTTTGTAAATCATTTTTCAAATGATTATTTTTGGTGTCCAGAACATTTGAGGGTACAGGCAAACAAACAGTCACCATGTCAATTGTTTACAGGTCTAAATCTGGTGGTTAATGTCTTTTTCTTTTTGTCTTTCAAAGCAATCCAACAAGACAATGAGGTGCTGGTTCTGGTGGAGAGGGGCAGGTGAGGGGAAGGGAACACAGTTGTACTTATTTTTGGAAGGGATGGAACTTCCTGACCTTCTGATCTCAAGACCTGTACTGCGGTTGAAAGTCAGTTCAAACTTCCCCTCCTCAGCTAATCGTCACGGCACTTCTGGACGCATTGCCTGTGCATCGATGCATGAGTCCTAACCAAACGATAGATAGATAGATAGATAGATAGATAGATAGATAGATAGATAGATAGATAGATAGATAGATAGATAGATAGATAGATAGATAGATAGATAGATAGATAGATAGATAGATAGATAGATAGATAGATAGATAGATAGATAGATAGATAGATAGATAGATAGATAGATAGATAGATAGATCACTTTCATAATCTTTTACAGGAAATTACAGTGACACTGCAGCTTCAACACCAACATAACGCCACACATTTCCTCAGATAGCTTTCATACTTAAGTTAAAACACAATAAATAAATACTAAAAGAGTGCAAAGTTAGTTCTGTGCATTGTAAAACCTTATAGCAGCTGCTTTACTAAACTTCCTGTATCTCTCAGTTATGCACATTGGTACAATCAGTCTCTGACGGAGGGTGCTGCTCTATGATAAACTCACACATACTGAGCAAATTAAGCTTTTTACATATATTTTCAGTTTTGTATGTTGTCGTATACAATTACAACATCAACCCCTTGACATATGGACACAAACTAGAAACGGGGAACCAAAAAACTCTCTTCACATTCTTCTTCCTCCCACTCTCTCTTTGCTCTCCCTTTCTCCCTCTTCCTGTGTCCCGCCTTCTCTCCGCGTGCTTCTATTTATCTTCCCCACCCTCCTCCCTTCACCTCTTCACCCTGTCTCTCTCCCTGGTGGGCGTTCTGGTCTCGTGGTCCCAGGACTCTGTACATGGAGGGGGAGAGGAAGCTGGACTTTGCCGGCTGGTGCTCTGCCATCCAGAGCGCTGCGGGCAGCGGCGGGGACACCCTGAGCCAACAGCAGCTCACGGACACGGACATACCCGTCATAGTGCACAGCTGCATCGGATACATCACCCAGTGCGGTGAGGCCTTTGACTTTTAACACCCCCCTTTTGATTCTGCCGTCTCTGGAAGGGGGAGGGTTGTGCTGCCAATAGCAGCACGTGACACAGAACCCATGAACCTATATGCCAGTGTCATGGCCTTTTCTTTCACACTCATTTCTCCTGAATGACGAAGGCTAGTGTTTAAAAGAGTGTGAGTCTGCATGAGTACGAGGCTATTTTGCCATCGTGAAGGTTAATCCAATGGGTTGGATGAACTTTTCAGGGCAAATAGTACAGAAGCTAGCCTTCTCTCAGCTCCACAGTTAAATCATGCGAGAACCAGTATTGACCCCGTCATAGGGTGTAATAAGACCATAATGCTGTAAGCCTGTCTTGCACCTGGTTTACCGGTTAAGTCATTTGCATTCATGTGGATTGAATGTTTCGACGCACACACACACACACACACACACACGGTAGACGTCACCGTTGACGTCAGACAAGAGAGTTTTTTGAGAAAATCTGCATAACTTTCAAAATCGTTCCTCTGACTCATCCCTCTAATTTAAATTGGAAATGAATAAATTAAATCTATACAAAAGATATGTGCAGGAGTACAGGAGATTGCTCCTTATACCAGGTGCTATGTAAGAGCCCTGCAGCTATTCTATTCATCCCTTTTACCGGATCCCTCCTTTTTAACAGGAGGGATGTCTCTAGGGGTTCGACCCCCCTATCAAAAGGTTTCTAGGTTTGAAACCCCATGCACTCAGCTTACCTGCACAAAGCACTACCTTTTCCTTTACATCGACTCTAGCTTGCTTTTGATTCAAACAAAATGCAAAATGAATAAAGATGAAATGCCCTTGAAAGTGTGTCTGGCTGTTTGCACTCAGACACACAAAAAGCACTCTGTTCATTAGTGTGTGTGTGTGTGTGTGTGTGTGTGTGTGTGTGTGTGTGTGTGTGTGTGTGTGTGTGTGTGTGTGTGTGTGTGTGTGTGTGTGTGTGTGTGTGTGTGTGTGTGTGTGTGTGTGTGTGTGTGTGTGTGTGTGTGTGTGTGTGTGTGTGCGCTCCTGCGTGTCGGTCTGTCTGTGTGTGTGTGTGTGTGTGTGTGTGTGTGTGCCGCTCAGGGCTAACCTCGGAGGGAATCTACCGCAAGAGCGGGGTGAACTCACGCGTGGCGGCGCTGTGCGACGAGTTCCGCCGCGACGCGCGCAGCATCTGCCTGCGGGAGGGCGTGCACCAGGTGGACGACGTCAGCAACACCCTCAAGCGCTTCTTCAGGGACGTGGAGGCGGGCCTGTTCACCACCGAGGGCACCGCCGCCTGGCTGAGCACCGTGGGTAAGGCACGCCGCTTCCCCCTCGTCCCGGCCGGCGGCTCTGAAGGACGAGGCCGTCCTCCTTTTGTCTACTTTTTCTTGCGCTGATTGTTTTGTGTTTCTACGTGTGGGAGGCCGGAAATCCGATTTTTCTCTTTAACGTCTCAATTGGTAGGTGCAAAGTGCAGCACCGCTGATTAAGCCGTGTGTTACAAAATTTATTCTCAGCAATGAACGGGATTGCGGGAATCACACATTGTATTTTCCAAGCACTCTGCATGTAAAAAGAAACCCAATTAATTAGTGGTACAGCTACATTTTCTGGTACTGTTGAGTCTTTCTACACTACCCTTAATCTTGTTTTTCAATATCTTTTTTCTCTCTCTCTCTCTCCTCATCCTTCTCCCCATCAGCCCTGCCGGAAGACAGCCAGAAGATAGCCCAATACCAGCTGCTGCTGAGCAGACTGCCCTGTGTCAACAAGGCTACCCTGACAGCCCTGGTGAAACACCTCTACTGGTGAGAAGAGCCACACAGCTGCACCTCATTGTACCTGTTGATAACCCTGGTGATATTATATCGATTGTTACATTGACCTTTCATTGATCGTTCTGTACAAATCATGTTGTTTTGGCAGATGTTGACAAAATGGGAAAAACATTATAGCAAAGATTTAGTATATTAAGGCTGTTTTGTACATGGAGTAACATGCGTCCGTTCAATCTCTCTGTTGTTCTCTCTCTGGTGTCTCTCCGTCTCTGTTGCTCTTGTGCATGGTATTGGGTTCTGGGGGCATTCCTCAGTGTGCAGCGGTTCTCCGAGCTAAACCAGATGAACCTCCACAACCTGGCCATCGTGTTTGGTCCCACGCTCTTCCAGACCGACGGCAAGGACTACACAGCCGGCATGGTCGTCGAGGGCCTCATAGAACACTACACGCGCATCTTTGAGGTCAGGCTCGCTGCCCACATGGTCTGTAATACAGCTGAGAATATGCCAAGTGCATGTATACATATAAAATGTAAATGTAAAAAATGTAAAATGTAAATCTGTTTTCACAAGGGCGATCTGAGGATTCATTTCCTTAGTGTGATTTATTTTTAACTAGTCAGAATCAATATGTTTGGGTGTATTTCAGCAAGACATCTCTATGGTGTTAATTGTTTGTACCATTTGCCCGTCCTTTTCATTCATAATTAAATGTTTTCCATGTAGAACATCAACAGAGGGGAAAAAAACATTCACACTCTATTACAAACTAAGTGGTTATTTGGTCCAGCAATTCCCGCCAGAATTGAAGTTGTAACTTCGGCACTGTTATTTAACGATAATTAAACAACATTTAGTTGCATGTAATTAACAACACTACCCATTTTTCTTCCCCCAAAATGCTTTGCTATACTCTGCAGTGAAGTGGCAGACAACTGGTATATTCCTTGAGCCTCTGCGGTTGGTTCCCCTTTCTTGTTCCTATTCTGGAACATTAATAACGGTCATGTTCTCGAGTTTGCATCACAAAAACACGGCAGTGTGAAGCGGATGACAAAATGTCAGGGGGTTTTATTGTGTGAACTTCCTCTCAAACACACACAGAGCTGATAGATATTCTGACACGGCAGGATGTTTTAAAAACTCAGATGGCAAAGGTTTGAACAGGCCAAATGCTCTGCCACACATGGGTTTTTTACAAAGAACAATGAAGGTTGTCTTGCGATGAGTTCTTGAGGGAGTGGTTGATAAGATGCCGGGCTGAGGTTTAGGATTGCAACAGAGATGAGATTCCTACAGTCTACCAACGTTTGTGTTCCCTACGCAAGAAGAAGGATAGAAGAAAAGGGCATCAACGGCTTCATATTTTGTAATCATCCTCTGATTAAATGGATTAGTGAAGAGTGTTGTTGTGAAATGAGTGTGCTGGGAGTCAACAAAGAAATTAAGATCAGCCATTGTTGGATAATACCAGTGTTGGGATTACGCTGGAAGATTTTGTGGAGGGCTTTGGGATCCTGGGAGGCCCTAGTCAGATTGAATGATCAAACCATCAAACAATCCGATTTCTATTTGTGTGTCTTTCATTATGACTCCTAGGTGGATGAGCAGCAGTTGAAGAAGCAACTGGATGAGATCACAGCCATCATCAAAGTGCGAGAGAGCTGTAATACAAAAGTTCCTGTGAGTCGTCTATACCCACATCCCCACAGTCTGCATTCACGTCTACATGGTGCACTCAATGTTGCTATCGACGTTGCACAAGGATGAACGTGTGTTTGTGTGCGTGTTTAGACAAATGGCTCTGGGGATTTTATCTGCACCGTGTACTTGGAGGAAAAGACTGAAACAGCTGAACAGCATGTAAAGGTGAGCCCTCCCTGAAAAAGAAGACCAAGATGAACTGCAGAATATACAATTGATCAGTAAATTAGACATTACCTTCTAATCTTGGATCCAATGTGAATGCCTCTCTCTCCCTCTCCATCCCATTCTGCTGTTTTTCATATCTCCTCCTCTCTTTCCGTCTCACTTTATCTCTCTCTCTCGTTCTCTCTTGCTTTTGCAATTTGCCTCTCCGTTGCGTTCACCCTCTCTTTATCAATCTCCCTAATCTCTCCAATTGTCCCGCTGCCGCCACTTCTCCCCCTCCTTCTCCTTCCAATTCCCCATCTCACCTTCTCTCACGCTCAATCTTCCTCCCTCCCCCTTCTCCCTCTCCTACCCCGCCACCCTAAACTTCCCGCTCTCTCATCTAACCTTTTGCTCTCGCTCTAACTCCATCTCCCCCCCACCTACGTCTCCCTCTCCCTCTCCCACACCTCAGATCCCTGGCTCCATGACAGCGGCAGAGCTGACCTGTGAGATCCTGGACCGGCGGAATATTCCCATCAAGGAGAAGGACTACTGGAGCTGCTGGGAGATTAGTGTGAAGGAGGAGATCGGTGAGGGAGATCAAGGAGAGGAACAGCCGCTTGATTTTCCACCGGCGTTAAAAGAACCCGCCGTGATTTCTGCTTTGCCTAGTCAACGAAATGCATTGCCTCGGGGTGTAATCAAGGGCCTGGCGTGAGAATAGAAACACAACTGGCTTTTAGATGTGTGGCCATCTGGCGGACCTTTATCCAGGCACTCAGAACAGGAAGTCCCTTGCCGCGTTTACAGGAAAGTGACTCTGATAATACCCCGTGTTTCCAGGCTGACACTCTCAAACTGAAGACTCGCCATCTTTCTGTTTTTCCTGCTTTCCTCCCAACAGAACGACCGCTGCACTATAAGGAACGGGTGTTGGCCATGCTGCACTCCCTAGGGACGGACTCCTACCTGCTCATCAAGAAGCATCTCACCATGGAGATTATGAAGGTCTACCTGGGTAAATGGCTGCATGACACACACACGCACGCACGCATGCACGCACACATATATATATCTATCCACTCACCCACTCTGGTCCTCACAAATATAAGGTAACGCACACACAAACAAAAACTTGTATTAATCTTCTAAGCATTTTTGTTTTCCATAAATTCAGCCACTAAAGTGGACGTGGCCAAAAACGGATTGATGAAGTTTAGAGAGGAGCGCAGCATCCTGGGCCTGGGAAGCTTCCATGAACGCTACTTCATCCTCAACGCCAACACCCTGAGGATGTACAAAGAAGTCAGGGTAAACAGAAAAGCACACAACACACAAACACTCGATTGTTTTCCATCCAAGTTCCGCCCTGCCATTTATTGACCCATCTGTGGTCCTTCCTTCACCTTGGAGAAACCGTGGTGATGAACACCAGTTTGGTGGTAGTGAATGCAGAAATCTGCACTCAGTTTCCACCACACTGCTGGTGTACATCAACAAGATGGAACCAAGATGGTCTCTGTATTATAAGACTCCCGTTTCTCTCTGACCTTTTACAGAGTAACCGGCCTGAACGGGATTGGTCGGTGAAGAGCTTGAGAATCTACCTGGGCATTAAGAAGAAAGTCCGTCCTCCTTCTAGGTAAAGGAAGCCCTTAGTGTTCCACACCGTGCACACACTGCCGACAGAATTGTGCACTGTTCATAATTGAATGAACACATGATCCCCGGAGAGCATATGTGGAACCCACTGATTCCATTCTCTGCCTGTCTTTGACATGTGTAGCTAGCATGCTAAGTTGCTAACCCCTCATATGCTCATTAGACGCGTGTCACCACTGGGGAAAACATGTGCTCATTAATGCAGATATTAGTGAGGAGACATTCTGCTCCTCATTAAGCATTCAATGTCATGGCACAGCTTACAGTCAGCCAGACTGTTTTATTAGATTATAGGACACAGACAAGGATATCACAGGTCCTGTACAACCGTGGCCAATCAGGCTGTGTTCTTGTGAAACCTTATAAGGTCGTCAGACTGGATAACTAACAAGATTAGTTCTCATGAATGCGATCGTCATTGCAACTTCCACATTCTGATGTGTTGAAAGGGAAAAATAAATTTAATTTGTAAGTCCTAAGATGTAGAAGGTCTCTAGCGATGGGAAATGTGTCGGCATAAGATTGCCTTGTTAGGCTAGATCTCACCACACAACCTCTTAAAGCTCACAGTGCTAGAGTTGACCTTAATGCTGAGGGGCTCCTCCGACAGCTAATAGCATTCATCATCATCCTCTTCATCAATGCAATCTCTATTCAAATTAAGTATCAATACAAATATCAGGATTGTTACAAAGATTGCTGATTCTTTTGCCACTTGGTAGACTGGGTACCCCCCGCCCGTTCTGCCGATTTGAAGTTCGCCCCGTACAAGGGTCTGGAGAAGAGCGATACATTTCTTTCTGCTTCCGATACGTTTTTGCAGGAGCCAATCACCAAGCTGGCTTTTCCCCTTTGCACGCTATTGGCTGGTTTAACACAATGACGACAGGGAAGCGATGGAAAGCAGCTTACACCATCGCTTACAGAGTCAGTTGAACTAGGCCTGTTGATCACGGCTCCTGTGCTGAAGAAAATAACAGCAGCTTCCCCAGACCAACGTGCAATCTACGATTGAGCTTGGTCTGGCAATAGCCAGACTAGCCACTAGGGGGCAGGCTAATCTAACTAGGTAGTGCTTATCTGTTGAACGTTCATCTAATACATTTCTACACTTTTGGTCTCACACAATTCCGCTCAACCATGTGTTTTCTCCTGACTCTCGTCTCTCTCTGTGTGTGTTTCTAGTTGGGGCTTGACGATGGTGTATCAAAGTGAGAAACAGGAGAAGCCTGAAAGACAACAGTGGTGAGTGGCTCGTGAATGTGTTGGTAATATGGGAATTTGGGGACATTCCTTTCCCAGGGAAACAGTCCAAGTATCTTTCAGGGAGACCGGTGCCGTGGAGACAGGTCGCAGATATTTCCTGCCAGAATAGACTGCCAGAGAAGAATCTGTTTATTTTAATATTCCTAAATTAAGGATGCAGTGGCGCTTTACCTGATAAGCTTGTTGGAAGACACGTTTTGTAATAATTGACTACAGTCAATTATTACAACAGTTGCAATAAGCATTTTACAACATTATAAACGGCCGTTCAAATTATATTACGAATTTATGATTAGGACTATAAAAATCACTTGACGTGAATGAATGAGATGAATAGAAATACCACACTCCCAGAGGATTCACTCAGTGACCACATCCCCCATGTACTTCTCTCTAATTGTTTAAATTGCTTGGTCATGTTTGATAATGGCTTTGATTGCGTGGCAAACAGTCCACCTACAAACAGCTGCATTCTGCACTACAGTGCAGGTGTGTGTGTGTGTGTGTGTGTGTGTGTGTGTGTGTGTGTGTGTGTGTGTGCGTGTGCGTGCGTTGTTATGGAAAATCCCCCACTAGTCTTCGGTCGGCAGCAATAAAACAGGTCAGGGCGCTGTGTGACTGTGTGGAGACTGGAGCATGTGAAAGGTCACTTCCACCAGGGATCTAAACACACCGGCAGCACACCTGTAGTCATGCATTTATCCTCAGCCCTGCTGCTTCTCATGCATACATCCCCCCCTAAGTGTGTGTGTGCTTCTCTTCTTTAACGTGTTTTTAAATGCGACCTTCTATGTGTTGCTAATGTGACTATGGGATACGGTGTGTGTGTGTGTGTGTGTGTGTGTGTGTGTGTGTGTGTGTGTGTGTGTGTGTGTGTGTGTGTGTGTGTGTGTGTGTGTGTGTGTGTGTGTGTGTGTGTGTGTGTGTGTGTGTGTGTGTGTGTGATGGCACGGCTCTTAGCGGGGACAGACTGCAGCCTACCTGTCTCATCAGCAGCTGTGGTGGTCGGCCGGGCTATAATTGGAGCGCTGTGTGTGTGTGTGTGTGTCGGGGGAGAGGAGCGGAGCAGGTAGTGGGCACCATGGTCGAGGGAGATCAGTTTGTTAGAGGAGGAGAGAGAGAGAACGAGGGGCCTTGGGTGGACAGAGGACCGGACCAACGCAATGAAATGCAAATAACAGAGAATAGGAAGCGTCGTTCAGTTCATTTCCTGAAATGGCTTATTTTCTGTATACAGCTCAAAAAGGTGATTGTCATGCTGAACGCCATGCATTTCTGTGGCCAATCGTTGTGTGTCTGCACAGCCTTTTCAGAGATCCCCACCGCTGTGTGTGTGATGACCTCTCAGAAATGTCTCTCACTTGGTTGGACACGTGTTCTGTTCTGTTTGGGAACGGGAACTCGTTGCACCATTCCCAAATACTAATGGCGTGTGATGAGTGTGTGTGCACGCGTAGTGGCACACCTCACCAGGAAGTGACTCCACAGCGCTCTGTCGCCATAATGATCGCTTAATGAGCACTGATGTGCTGTGGTGACGTCAGCAATGGTGTAACCCCAAGGTGTGAGTGTTGGGCCTTTGCGACTGTGTGTTTGCGTGTATTTGTGCATCATTATTGTCCTCTGTGATCTTTCTAGAGCTACATTCATCTGCATTTGTCGTGTGTGTGTGTGTGTGTGTGTGTGTGTGTGTGTGTGTGTGTGTGTGTGTGTGTGTGTGTGTGTGTGTGTGTGTGTGTGTGTGTGTGTGTGTGTGTGTGTGTGTGTGTGTGTGTGTGTGTGTGTGTGTGAGAAAAAAACATATTTTTTTAACAGAATTCCTATCATATTACAGGGCTCTGTTCCTTACGTCCAGGCATTAGCGTGTTGTTTTTTTTGGGGGTGGGTGGATGTGCTGGTGGGTGGGCTTGTTGTCTCAGAGGAGAGCTCATGAATAATTGCTTGGTCCAAATCAGCGCCTACAATAATGACTGGATAAATAAAGCGTCTCTATTCAGCTCCACATCAGTGCTGATGACTCAGAGCGCCATCTCACACTGAAACCCTGACACACACACAGGCGCACGCACAAACACACATGCGCACGCACGAACACACGCAGGCAGACACTGGGGGACACTGGGGGCCCTAATCAGTACTGTGCTTTGTTGGAAGTTTAAATAAGGCATCAAACTTGTTGTTTATGCTCCCGGCTCTTCTGCCGGCCGACTAGGAAAAAGAGAATGTCAATTAAATTTTATCCTCTCCTCTTTTGAAGAACTTTGACTTATTTTGTACTCTGTTCATTCTCTTCCTGTCATGAGTTTTTGAAAAATACTTTAGACTTTCTAGGGTCTTTGTCCAAAACCCCACCACGCTCCCGTTATTTCTCTTCCCCTCGGATTGACCGTGTTCCCCTCCTTCCCTTCTCTAGGTATCTGTGCTGCAGCAGTGAGGCGGAGATGAACGAGTGGTTTGCAACTTTCCTCAGTATCCAGGTGAGATTGCACACATTTGAACTTTGAACTGAGAATCCAGTCCAAAGATGACCAGATGTTGCCCTTTCACACATGAAAGACACAACAGGAGATCCAACGTATTCACACTGCAGATGAGGGGTGTTGCCCGGGGTAGCGTGTGTGGGAAGGCAGCACGTGACGCAGAAAGTATTCAGCGGTGGTCACAGTGTTCTGTTTACAACGCCTCAAAGGTCGCGGCTGAGGCTACCGAGTCGGTAACGCCGGCTTTTTTGCGATGATATCAACACTGCATTTATTTAGTTTTTGAGTGGATATGTATGTATTTCCACTCAACAAAAGAGTGGAAAGCAAAAAAAAGTTGGAAAGCAAAAATACAGGTACAGAAAAGTATGAAGGAGATACACGCTATGCTCCCTGTTTTGCGTCAGTCATATGCGAGCGTCATTCCACTCACTTGATGTGAATTCTCAGATTCTCCGATTCTCAAGGCTTTAGAATAGGGGTGTGGTGGATTTAACCCTGGTGGGGCGAATTCTGACATTTAAATTCACACATACAGCTCCAACAGGGACTATACAGAAGATGGCCCTGTGCTTAGTGTATTTCAGGTGAAGGGAGTAGTCCCAGGGAGACTGCTTGGTTAAATAAGGAATTGGATCAAATGTAAATGTAGGATAAGTGAGGTGAGGAGACGGTATCTGGTGGATCTGGAGGATTTAATACACCTTGTGGTTCAGTGCTTGGGTCCCCTGCCTTCTCTCTTAATCAGAAATCCAATGGCCAATAACGACTTGCTACTCTAAGACATTGCTGTAGTGCCAGTGGGAAATCAATTCTTACTATGCATGAAGATGATACTAACCTGTGTGTGTGTGTGTGTGTGTGAGATCCCCCATATGATTAGTGTTGTGTACACACACACACACACACACACACACACACACACACACACACACACACACACACACACACACACACACACACACACACACACACACACACACACACACACACACACACACACACACACACACACACACACACACACACACACACACGTGCGCGAGTCTAGCTGCAACCTGCAGGTTCAACAGGCTTTTGATTTGGAAGGACTTTTTTTAAGTTAAAGGTACAGTAGGTGAGATTCGAGAGTTGTAATGAGAGTACAGAAAGAGCCTGAGGCGGCAAAGTGTTGAAACTAAACGACCAAAACAACCAAATTGCTGCATTTCACGCACCTGATGATTGACAGGGAAGATTCCTAGGAGCAATCAGGGAAGAAAAAGCCCTGTGTGGTCAGGAATTGGCTCGCACAGAGGCAGGCGCAGTCAACCCGAAACCCATAGTCTCCCAGGGCATTTCACTCACTAATAGCTGCCGGATGGCTAGGTAATTTCTGACAATTTACACTCAAATAATCATTCTGGAATCTTGCCTACAGCTCCCTTTAGCACACCAGCCAACACACACTGTGTATTATTCTCAGATTAGCACCATGATGTATGAAACCAGAGTTCACCCTCTCCGTCTCTCCTCTCCAGTTCGACGGGGACGTGTGGCCCGAGCACGGCGTGCAGCACCGCCGCAGCACCCGCCCGCCGCCGCCTGACGTTCGCCATGGTAACGTGTCACTGATACCGCTGCGGGGCAGTGAGAATGAGATGCGGAACAGTGTGGCAGCTTTCAGCCAAGACCAGCTTGCTGTGAGTGTCTCCACCAATCATCAGGGGCTAATAAAGGCCACGCCTGGTCGCTAATCAGGGTCATTCATGCTCAACAGGTGGTGCAACCCCCCCACCACCACCACCAACCCACCACCGCCCTCTCAACCTTTGTAAATCTTGAGACAATTCAGCCAAATTTGGGCTTTTGGAAAATTACCTCCAATCAAATTGTAGTCAAAAGCCACCTCCCCTTTTCTACTGGCCGTGTTGTTTCCCTATGAAGAATGAATGCCAGGCCACACGTTTAATATTGCAAAACTGAATTAGAAATAGAGTAATCCTGTAAAGTCACCTAGCACTCCAAATATATTACCAACGATAACAAGCTGTTTGTTTGGAAAGAAAAGCAGTTAGGGGTTGCCCGTGTATAGGATGAATGACCTCTGACACATGATTCTCTGTTAATTTCCACATCATGTCAACACGACAACAATAAGGATTCTATAAATATGGATTGGGTTTCAACATGAGTTCTGGGCTTGTGGCCACTATTTTACAAAGGCTTTCTTAATGCCAACAATATTGGAAACCTATTTGAATTTACACATGTTGTTTCCCAGTCTGAGCAATTGAAGAATCTTAGAGAAAGCAACCATTTAAAAGAGGAATAGAAAACAGTGTGTTTCGTGTAATGTTTGATTGAGCATTGCTGTCGTATTACGGCTCAAATCCGTGAACTAAGGGACTTTGGGCAGCATATCTAAGTTCACTGTCGTATTGTCTTTGAGCCACAAACAATGCTAGTTTTCTAATCCTCTTTGGCATTTCTTACCCACCGCATGCTGTTCTCCACCATGGCCTATTCATCACAACATCAGCCATGTTATTCTCCACCCCCCGCAGGGATCAACATGACTTCTGTGTCAATTCACACTTAAATGTGACCTTTGCAGTTTACATGGGATGACAGAGGGCGGGACGGGGTGCAGGTTTGTGATTGGTTGGTGACAAGGTGCTACTGGAGCGCTATTGCAGTGGTAGCTGGGATCTGTGTGTGCGGGGGATCTGTGTGTGTGTGTGTGTTCCAATCTCGGTGACTCTGAACGGAACCGACTCTGGCCGGGCTTTGGGCCGGACTCGTGCGATCAGCAGATTAGTTCTTTCGACATAGAACGTCTGCCATGTCTTTTTTCATCGCAACTGCATTTTGTGTCTTTGCTCCCTTCCATTCTATTCATCGTCTCTCCCTCTCTCCCTCCCTCCCTCCCTTTAACCCGCAGCATTCAGCATTGTCATAACTTGTTTGTTGTTATTTTGCAGCTTTTTAGGGACATTCGATAACAGGACAGGATATAAAGGTGAGGCTCTCTCCCTCCAGAACAAAAAGGCAGTACACGGTGTTCTGACAGAAAAACACTAGGCCTTAGGAGAAACACGCGGGGATCCTCTGAGCCTCCCACAAGGCCTATGAGTCATCGACACGTCCACCTCTAATGACAAGATCCATACCTGGATGTGGGGGGGTCCCCAGCTGTGAGATGGGGCAGTACAGCCATGCCGTGCCTTAGTCTTAGCCTGCATTTCTTTACCTTCATAAATCATATATGCTAATCTGAGAGTAAAAGGGTGACTATTGATTGCAATTCATTCTGTAATTAATTAAGATTTGACATTGATTATTGCATGAATTGTTTTTCTGGTGTTTTACTTGCAGCGGAAATCCCCTTTAAGAGTCTATTCCCTCATTAATTTAGATAACAAAAAGCCTACAGTCTCTTCCAACGCTACAGAGAAACACCTTTTGGAGATAACTTGGCAACAGCAGCCAATATATACAATCAAAACTCTTAAGAGTTGGTCTGAATTATGGAACTGTGATTCTGTGGACTTGTAATGCGACACAAATCCCCTGCTCTGTCTTTGTGTTCCACAGTGGAGACAATCAACCTCATCTGATGCCTTCCAAAGGTTCTGATGACGTCCTCATCATTCTGCGACTGGATTCTAGACTGAGAGCCAGTACAGACACTGATATTTGACACTGCCGTCATCTTGAATGGATTCAAATTCTACAGATAAGCAACCCGGATCATGTGGAAGACTAAACGGTGCATTGTAAAGGAGAGGAACCCAATGCCCATCCAAAATGGTACCCACGGCAGGTCGGATTGGGGGGCGTATATCGTGCCTTAACTTCATGAAACCGTCCGCCGACTGTTAAATGTTGCCTCGCTGCCTTACATTGTGTGATGGAACAGGGGAGCTATCTAACCCCTTGTGGTATATTTTTATGAACAGATGAAGTCAGGTTTCTGAAGCGCTAGCTTAGATATTTCTAACTCTTTGAAGGCTGCATTTCATAGTCTTTGAAATAAATGTTATTCAAAAATGGGTTAGGGTTAAACTTTTCAGATTTAACATTGTTCTTTGGTCGTATTGTACTCGTCTTGTGCCATGGTTTTCGTTGTATTTCCGTGACTGCGAGAAGAGCTGTTCCGTGTCGTTGCCTGAACACCAAGTAGAGAGCAGTGGTCCGGACGGGGGTTCTGTCGTCAGGAGGCCGTGGGTCTACATGGGGACACAAGAGAAGGACGTCCAGGAGATGTTGACGATGGATCAGGTCTCACCTCATTAACGTGTCCCTTCTGTTGACCATACACTGCATACACCAATCGTCCAATAATCATCTCATCTGTGTAGACTGCTTCGGGATCCCTAGCGTGTTTGTCAGTGGAGGACATTTAACAAGACTGTGAGGAGGACGTGCTGGCATCGTGCTGCTGCACACCAAATAGAAGCGATTCATCAATATAAAAAAAAAGACAGAATGAGAAGTGCTTTGGATTACTCCCCCCCCCCCCCGCTGTCGCCCAGCCCTCACGCTCGATTCGAGATGCCTTTTGATGCAGTGACTCGAAAGGCCATCGAAGGACTGCATGTTCTGCAGCTCACTGTTACAGAGCCCTATGCACCCATTTCTTCTCTCTACATTCACACAAACGCATCTCAAATATATATATATATATATATATATATATATATATATATTTGATTGATATGTATATATATATATATATATATATATATATATATATATATATATTTGATTGATTTGTCTCAAAATTGCACACCTTCCCTTTTGTTATCAGAGTGTACTTTTCTTTGATATGTTTGTACGTAGTGAATAAATTCAGATTTGATGCAGGACTTGTAATCAATGGCTGGTGCACCTTGACTGTTACCTGTGCTTTGTCGGCTTGCGATAAACAGTTGTTTAGTTAGTCAACATTTGGCTCCCTCTTCCTGTCCTCAAATAGTCAAATACCATTGACCTTTATTTACATTCATATTAAACAAAACAATAAGATATTAATTTCGCTACTGCCCATACTCGATTATTGTGTCGATCTCATCTTACAGTGTTTATCGTCTCTACGCCTAACAACGCAACGAATCCAGCAGGATATTGTATGCATTCATGCTTTTGTTGTTTTATGTATGCCCGTAAAGCAATCATATCTAAGCAAACTCAGGGCCCAGTTGGTGTCGGACCTGAAGGGTAGCTTCAAAACAATTAGCTGTGCTACTTACCCAGGCAGGCATCTGACATGCTCATGACGCACGCGAACAGAGGACAAGTGTTATTTGTTTTTTTTTACCAGCTTGCAAAGTTTCATCCCAATTTCATGCTACAACTATACAACAGGCCTTCGGAGTGGCCCGGAGGGAAAAAAGGAGGGAAAAAAGATAAAAGTCACGCGCGCTGGCAAGCGCAACAGTGCGGGGACAAGGGAGGGGGCCCCGAGGAGGTTTAAACGCCCGCCTGAGTCACAGTGGTGCACCAGCTCGGCGTTCATGCTTCTAAACAAGGTTGACACATCCGGGTCACCCTTTACCTCCAAGATACACACCGGAGAGCACCCGCAAGGCCCACATACACGGGAGACCTTCACACACACACACACACACACACACACACACACACACACACACACACACACACACACACACACACACACACACACACACACACACACACACACACACACACACACACACACACGGGGGAAACCACCAGGGGACAATTTCTTACTGCATAAGAGTACAGCCCTGCTTTAACACACACAGCTTAGGTGGCCTTTACCATATAGGTCACCACAGCAGTTGTGTAAGCTTCTAGGGTGAGGGTGTATTTCAGCTTGAGTGCAGCTAAGGGAGTTGGGTATGGAAATCCCTTTTACTCACTTTGAGGATATTAAAAAACAATTTGGAGGCTCATCATCGGATGAATCAACAGATGAGCCATTTTGTTGGCGTGTTTCTAGTACAAAAGCTCAAAGTCACCCAAATTAAGATAGTCATAATGTTTTGCCAGCCTTATATTCTTTATTTATTAAATGAGTGTGTCTCATTTGATGGTCTACTTACGACTCACAAGTCATTTTTAATGTAAAAAAGTTTTTACTTTTTAAATGTTATACTGCATGACATTTCTCAGCTTATGTGAAATGCTTTTTTACAGTCAGATAAAATTCTGCAAGTACTGCCTTTGGACATTAAAAAATTAGGAGGGTATTAGGGATTTTTGAGTGCGTAAGCGGCATAAGTATCTCTGTGCTTGCAGTTTTTGGCTCCGAATTTGCAAAAAAATGAAATGATGTGGCTGTTGTGCTAGAAAAAGATAATATTCAAATACAGAAACTGGCCTATCCGTCTGAATCAGAAGCACCACCAACAGCGTCCCCCTATAGGGAGGGGGGTCAACGTAAACAGATGGTGGAGGTAATGAGAAAAATATATCACTTTTTACCAACGACCACCATGCCTGAATCTGAAATGACTGAGCAACATGAGGTTAGCGGGGATTGGAACAGAGCAACCCTGCAAGCTATTACAAATATCTTGTACGCTGATTTTGTTTAGACTTTTTTCAATCTCAATAAAAATATGTACTTCATGACTTCAGAATAGCAATGGATGAGAACAAACATGGTATTATTATTGATAATATCAATGTTGATAAATAATATTATTATGGACCTCAATCTTCGTGGGTTGGGCCTTTTGGTCCACAAATAGTTTTTCTTCTCTTTTCCAAATTTGATTTCCAATCCATTTGATTAGAGGCCCCAACATACTGTGTCTTTTTCACAGAATTTAATCAAAGCAGGATACACGACTGAGCGACCGTAAATCAGCCCCTTATTATACAGCTTGCTTATTATACAGCAGCTTCCTGATAGACTACAAGAGCTATGTAGCCCATTCAAAATCAGTGCATGAAGATATACAGCATTACAGGGTCTAGCGATATATTGATTTAGATCAGATATGTTGTATTGAGATCTGTAAAAAATATAGGATGGAAATGTACTTTCCTTCAAACTACCGTAAGCTTCTCCCCACAAAGAGATGTAAATACCTGCAAGCTATTCACGAGGTATACTGCCTACTGCCCTTTATGTACTATGTGCACAGGGTT
>OLKM01000153.1:403477-413477 GCA_900291075.1 Melanogrammus aeglefinus
CACTCCATTTCATCCATGAAATCCAATGAGGAAATAAAAGGGATCCTGATATAACCCTAATGACACAAAATGTATAAACAAAGGCCTTAATTTATGCTTCCCCAAATAGCTAGCTGTCTGTCTGCCAACTGGGCCTTTGCTAGAAACATTGGCAGCGATGTGAACGAAGAAATGACCAGAAGGTGGACCTCAGCTCTGTTTTTTGAAGGACGCCGCATAGCGCAGGGCGTCGGAGAGTTGGTGGGTCAAAGGAGCTGAACCACAGTCATCTCCTCACACGCTTTGCCCTCTCCACTGCGGGTCGGACTCAGCTCGGTCGTTAGAACCACAGGGAGACGGAGTTCGTGGAAGGTCGCGGCGAGCACTAGCAACAATGCTCAGCTGTCGCAGAGGCTCGCTAGCCTGATAGGGGGAGCTAAAAAACAACACCAATGGGATTTTGATACGCCCTCTTTCATACCCTTAGTTTCAACTTTTCCATCAGGATTTTTTTTTTTTCCTGTAGCAGGCCTTCTGCAGATATCTGAAATGTGGCTTCAAATTCAGATTTGAGTTAACATTTTTTTTAAAAAAAAGCAGATTATATTTTTGCCGTTTCTTTCAAGGTAACACAGGTGAAGTAGAGCATGTAGTTTGCCTTTAAGAAATGGGAGATGAAAGCCATGTTACCAGCAGTACTAGGGATGGTGTAATCGAGGATATTATACTTAATGTTATTAAAATCCTTTCAAGGGAACGGAAGGGTTTTACTGTGTGAGATGTTGTTCAATACACGTGCAAACATCTCAGCAGCACATCTTGCTTCCTCTTCCTTTGGGGGTAAACCCCAGAGCCAGAATCCACACCAGCTGCCATGTCAAAACTGGGCTCATTCAAATGCAATCACCTTCAATCTGAATCTTTTACTAACCCACTGCATTCAAATGTACACCTCAGAAAACATCTTGGTCGCTTCTAGGTGCAGCTTAAGCCCTGGGAAACGCATTAGTCAACACAAAGTGTCATTGACAACTAGGATAAACAACAACAACAAAAAAGCTGGTAATGTTGGGGGAAACAGAAGTTCACACATGTTTGACGTTGATACAGGTTAACACAGAGAGGAGCCTCACAGTGCCATGCACTTTTTGATATAATAATATGCTGTAGCTAAACTGCTAAAAGTCTAATTTTAGAAGCACATATATGCAGTAATGTCAAGAAAGCTAAACGTCACACATAACTGTTCAGCAAACATTGGCAAGGCCCAACAAAGATACTAAATACGCACACAGGGATCTCATTGCATTTATGTCAAATCAATAAAAAACGAATTCCAAGAGACACAAAATATTTTGTCTTATCGCATGTATCAATTAGCAATGATGTATGAAGAGAATGAACGTCTTAAACGAATAAAGTTGAATTGAGAGTGAGCAGAATATCTTGACTGTTCATCTTCAAGAGAACCCTTCCTTTTTCTAGCCCGGGGCGGACTAGTTGAACAAGGAGGCCAATTTGCCTTGTCTCTGTAGATTCAGTAATAAAACTCTACAAGACTGCCCGACTTAGTTTAGAGACTGAAACAAGCATCTTAATTAACTTTAGGAATACTCTTCTTGGGGCTAAATTATTCTGTGTAGAAGACCAATGATGAAATTGAAAATGGCTTCTCCCACAGGGTTAGATATTTAATACTGCAGTTTGATGGCCTGGAGAAGACGAAGGGTGGAGGAGGCATAACGAGATCCCGGGACCGGGAGACATAGAGAAATAATGTATACGATGACGATGGAAGGAAGGAAGGAGCTATAATGAAGACACGAGGAATAAGCCAACAGAAGGGTAGAAGAGAAGAGAAGGGAAGGAGAACAAATATATATGTTAGGGTATGTCAAAAATACAACTTGATGGGAATATTATGGAGGGAAAGGTCGGAAAGAATATGGGGGTGGGGGGGGGGGGGAGTTGGAAATGGAATTGGGCCAGACAGAAAGAGATAAAGCGAGAGAGGGAGGATGTGAATTAGCCAGACCCTATTCTCTTGTCTCAACGCTTGTTTATAGAGCAATTGCCCCTGATTTCCTGCTTCTTCTGTCCCCTTACAGTCCATTTATTGTGTCTTGACAGTCTGGTGCTTTTACTAACAGGCAGGATGTGTGTGTGTGTGTGTGTGTGTGTGTGTGTGTGTGTGTGTGTGTGTGTGTGTGTGTGTGTGTGTGTGTGTGTGTGTGTGTGTGTGTGTGTGTGTGTGTGTGTGTGTGTGTGTGTCAATGTGGATGTGTGTGTGTGTGTGTGTGTGTGTGTGTGTGTGTGTGTGTGTGTGTGTGTGCGCACATTTGGGGATGTGTGTTTTTGAGTTTCGGTGTGTGTATTTGTATGTATAAGTGTGGATGTGAATGTGTTCTGTGGGAGCAAGCATGGTCCAGGTTAAACTAGCTTGCCAGATAGAAAAAGGTTTCTGTACTCTGCAACACCGTATAAGGGAATACAGGGAGAGACAGGTATAATAGCATAGCGCATGGAGGCAGAAGGGGCCAGGGAGATACACAGGCAGTGGGTCACAGCAGTAGGACAATACACACACACGCACGCACACACACACACACACACACACACACACACACACACACACACACACACACACACACACACACACACACACACACACACACACACACACACACACACACACACACGTAACAGATATGCCAAGCGTTCACCATCAGAGCCAAAGCTCCGTGCTCTAACCAACTGAAGCTCATTCACAACAAAACCACTTCAGATGTGGAAGACAGATCTAGGGCTCAATTCACAGGCGACATTCGAATGTGTTTTTTTGGTGTTCTCCATGAACAGCATCAAACAGTTCCTGTGTGCCCTTTGGGGCGCAGGCTGCTTCATAGCCTCCTCATATCGATTGCGTGTCTCCATGGCCCACTGCCCTGCATTCTAAGCACAGCATTAACACTCACAGCCAGTGTTCTCCTGTCGTTTTGGGGCCTTGATGACGAATGCCGGATGTCAGAAAACTGATGGGTCAGAGGAGAGCGATCCACACCACCCACGCCACCAGCACCACCTTCAAGGCTGGAGACCATCATGAATAATTAACCAGTTCAGCTCCGGTTCGACGGTATTCTCTGCTATTATTATTATTCTTTTATTTATTTTATTTGTATTGGTATCCTTCTCTTTCCTTTTATCCCATTGCTGTTGTGGTCAACGAATTTCCCCTCTGGGGATTTACGAGTATTTACTCACTTACCTATTTGTTAACTTTCTCGAAGACAGACAGTTATAAGTTCCTGCAGAATGGGAAACCTCCGGCTAGAACTGAACACATCACTGAATAAACAGTAATGACCATATAATTCTTGTTTTTATTGACGTCTGCGCTGTTGCCAAGGAGGATGGGTGTTACCGTGATGCGGTTCCTCTGACCTTATTTAACGCCACAGGCCTTGATTAAACAACCCCTACTACAGCTTCCACCGCCTCCGTCTGTGCACCGTGTGAACAGATATTGATCGGTGCTGCCACACACTCAGCGAGGCGAACGAAATTGAGCACACATGTGCCTTCCTTCTCCATCGGGTGAGTATTTATGGGCCTCTTTATTAAGCAAATGAAAGTGCTCGGTTCTTACCTTCATCGTGAGTCCATGGAGCTCCTCTGTGAACGCGTAGAATATGTGTGTGTGCAGTTATCACATTTCAGTCTACATACTTCATAAAAGCTGTGTGTGTGTGTGTGTGTGTGTGTGTGTGTGTGTGTGTGTGTGTGTGTGTGTGTGTGTGTGTGTGTGTGTGTGTGTGTGTGTGTGTGTGTGTGTGTGTGTGTGTGTGTGTGTGTTTTAGAATGACTCATTGCTTGGTCACTCCCAAAGTTCACCTGAATTTCATGCTCCCTATTATTATGTTTTTTTCCCCTCCCGACTTCTTCATAAAGGGCGGCGTGGTACTTGGCTGCCCCCATAGCACACAGGTCTATTTGATGATGGCAGGAGCTGCTTCTGGCACAAAAGGAATTTACCCACTCATAAAAACAAGCCTCATCGCCTTTTATTGCACGGCACCGACCAGAGACGTGCAGCAGCAGCCGCCTGGACATCCTCCGCCACCGAACCGGGTGGATAAGTCATTTATTAGGTTAACTCAATAAGTTGGGGGCACTTCCTAGTAATGGAGAAGTATAAGTCTGAGTTGTGGGAGGAATAAAACTTGGAAAGGATGGGATGAATGCATTTGGTGGCTAAAGGTCAGAGTTCAGCGCCCGGGTGTCTGTCAGGCCCGGTGATGTCTGACGCGTGTCAGGGCCCCCGCATGCATTAGTCCTCACACACACACACACACACACACAGCCACACACACACACACACACACACACACACACACACACACACACACACACACACACACACACACACACACACACACACACACACACACAATAAGAATAAGAGACAGCTGAGCACCGAGGATCTGCCAGAACACCAGATGTGACACACACACACACGCACACACACATTCTCACACTTAGACACACATTCTCACATGTATTTGCTTTCTCTCTCACACACATTCTATCTAACACACACCCACAGCCCTACAGATACACAGATTCTCTCTCTCACACACACACACACACACACACACACACACACACACACACACACACACACACACACACACACACACACACACACACACACACGCACACACGCACACACACACACACACTCTCAGCTCATCCTTTGCTCTCTAGATGTCTGGGTGCTGCCGTTACTCAGCCACTACCCTCCGTTCCACTCCCTCTTCCCCCGTGTCCTTCTCATTCCTCTTTTTTCTTCGTCCATTTCTCTCAGGTCGTTCTGTGTTCAACACCTCTCTCTCTCTGTCCCAGATTCAGCCCCTGAGTGTCTTCAACACTTTAGTGAAGCTCTGCTTTTTTTGTGTGTTTGAGTGACAGCAAAATACTGCCGAATTATCTTGTGGAGCTTGTCGGAGGACTCTGTTGATTTGAAAACTTGGAAGAAATGTATAATTATGGCAGTATTAGTTTCAGTAAACTATAAGCTGTGCATATAGGAACCTGTAATTGGTAACCTATATGGTATTTGTGTTTCAAATAAGTATAGATATAAAATTATTATCCTTTATCATTCCGATTTTATTTACCAACCAAGCTACTGCCTTCCTGGTGATCCTGATGTTCCTGGTGACCCTAGTGATCCTGGTGTTCCTGGTGTTCCTGGTGACCCTAGTGATCCTGGTGTTCCTGGTGACCCTAGTGATCCTGGTGTTCCTGGTGTTCCTGGTGACCCTAGTGATCCTGGTGTTCCTGGTGACCCTAGTGATCCTGGTGTTCCTGGTGTTCCTGGTGACCCTAGTGATCCTGGTGTTCCTGGTGACCCTAGTGATCCTGGTGTTCCTGGTGTTCCTGGTGACCCTAGTGATCCTGGTGTTCCTGGTGACCCTAGTGATCCTGGTGTTCCTGGTGTTCCTGGTGACCCTAGTGATCCTGGTGTTCCTGGTGTTCCTGGTGACCCTAGTGATCCTGGTGTTCCTGGTAAACTGGATCGGCCGCCTCCAGTTTATGTTTCCAGTCCTAAAAACATTGCTCCTTCCCCGGCCTCAGGTTACTGAGGGGGCCTGTATGGTTGTGTGTGAAGTTGGAGCCACCAGCGGTCCACACACTGACTTCCTTCCTGTGTCTGGCTGGGCCCCGTTTGTTTTTCCCTGCCTTCTCTTCCTTGCTTTCCTTTCTGTTTTTACTTCGGCTTTGCATCGACCCCCTCTCGGTCTCTCATCTTTCACGATTATTGGCATATCCCGCTGCGTAACCTTGGATGCTCCTGCTGAACCGGCAGGCTGTCCCACACACATGGTGATGTACGAGTCAGCGTATCGACAGCCCCCTCAACATAAACGTTTCCCAACCTGCGGGGCGGGCCCAGGAACGCCGTGATTGGTCTGCTGGCGGCAGCCTGTGCAAAAAAAACCAAATTACATAATATATATTTATTTATTTATTAGGAAAGTTATTAGTATTATGGCCGACTTAATTGCCTGCCTTATAGATTTGCTCACCTGGTTTAAATGCAGGACAAAAAGGGCATATTGAAAACAGGTATCCAATATCAAAGTGAGAATGGCTTGTGGGATAAAAAGGGCTGTGGGCTGGGATTAACAGCTGTTAGGAAGAACCAGAGATGTCTGTACTTCCGTCAGCCACACTTCATCATGCAGCCTTCATCCCTATTAACCTCTCCCCGTCCGTGCAGCTGTGGTGGGCTTCTGAAAAACTCAAAGTGGAGCACATTCCATTATACACAGAATAGAGTCAAGTGAACTCCAATTAGCATACTGCTATTGATGCCATAGCATTTGATTTGTGTTGGGTATGCACAAGCACACTTCACGCTTGGTAATTCACAGCCTGTCTCTCTCTCAATCTTGGAGGTGAAACAATAGGCAGAGCTTGAGAATGGGGACTCGGACTCGAGTTGCTCTGGAGATTTGAAAGGAAAACTTCTGTCAGATTCAAAAAAGCTGCAATAAATGATATTTTTATGCATTGTTAGTTGGTTGCATTGTTATTCCAAAAATCCAATGCAACTTTTAAATGCATCCCTGCTTTAGGCAGTTTTGCCAGATCTGCAAACTGGGCATGGAAAAGGTGAGGCCTGATGACTTGATAAGCCAAACTAATGTAGGCCTACTAAATAATGAAAATAGAAATGATACAAAAAAATGATAAGGGTGATGTCAATTATAATACTGTCAATACTATTGCCTACTTTATTACAGCCTGCAAGGATTAATGGACTGTCAAGCAAAAAGCGTTTTGAGGAATGCCGAAAACCTAGTCACGGAAATTTTATTTTAAGATTACTCATCTTAAGCCGGATGTCAGACAAGCTCAGATCTGGTTGTTCCTCTTTCTCAAGCTTTATTATTGTTTCAAGCATTTATGGGATCTGTTAGCCAATGACTGGCAACCAGAAAGTCAGCCAGCAGTGGTCAACTGTAAAAAAAAAGGTTCCTGTAAGGTATCGATTCAACCACCTGGAGACATTTTCCGGTTCTACCTATCAGATATTGAGTGAACTCGTTCCTCGAGATTGAAATAAACTGTTCTGAAATCGAAAATCCTGACAGTCCATGGAAGTGCTCGCTTGGGTCAGAGTCCTGGGTTAAGCTGAAACATATTCTAGCCTGTTACATCAAATATACGCAGCACCTACTGTAATGTATCTTATGCATACCTTTACAACAAGACAAGTGAGGTTCTTTCTAGGGTGCAGACAGGCATCTGGCATCATGCTGTGCCTTTGGTCTCAGACAGCTGGTGTGTTTTTGAAGTGATGTCTTGGAAGCGCTTGGTGGCTTCCTTAAGATGGTCAGTTGCCCTGAATACCTTGTGTTTGTTCAAACTATCTTCACACCTTCAACTAAAATGTAGAAAAACATTTTTTTTTCGAAAGGTGAATATAAACTGATGTTTAAAAACTGAATATTTAATAAATGTTTGATGTACTCTGTCAAGGCATATGAGACATTCTCTTATTCTTTTCTCTTATTTTTATAATTCTGTTAAATTGTCTCATCATTAAATCATAATTCTACGACACGGACATCCTCGGATGAGGTAACTTTTGCAGTAAATTTCAACTCACTGCAACTTCTTTATGAAATAAAATGTATTTATTTAACCATGCAATAGCCTCAGAAAGGTTTAATAACAACAAGCTACAGTTTCATGAATGAAAGATTAGCCTATATGTATTGATCAGAGCCTTACCATAAATATTCTGTTACTCTGTTACTCGTTCACTCACAATAACTAGTTGTTTGTCGAAAAGGGGGGCAAACAAAACAACAGAGGGGGGTAAGCCCCTATAAGACCCCCAGTGGCGCCTGCCGCAATTCAAGATCAGGACTCACAAAGCTGATTCTACCAAATTAAGTTCAAATAATAATTATGGATGTGAACTAAATTATGAAAAAAGTACAAAGTCACTGAAACACAATGTTACTCACAACCTCAATCTAGACACTCTTATTCCTTTATGAGCTTTTATATGACCTTGCTTTAGCTCTTTTCTTCCATTCAGCAAAGTCTTATTTAGAGATTCTGTTCCCAGCTTTTTGTTCATACAACTTACTTCCTTGAGTCCACTATTTTATTTATTTCAGTGCCATTGTCTCATCACAGCTTCAGGCTGTTATTCCTTCAAAAGTTCAATCTGAACCAAAAAATAAAATGACCACTGTCCTGAAAGTATGAAGCTTGTCATTGACTATGGCCCTGGGGATGAATCTATTTTTATAAAGTCACTCCTAAAGTTTCATGATAGGAGGTGTTGTGAACAACCGAGATCATCTGCATATTGAACAGATAACCTTCTGAAGGATCTTGCTGAGAACAGGCATCTTGTGAGGTTCCTGTTGTAGCAGAACGTGATGGTTGGCAGAAGGCATAAGAAAACCATCAGTAGGACTCTGCTTGCTGGGAGCTGACCTTGAGGATCTCCTTGGACCTCTTGATGACCGCACTGTTAAAGATTTAGGGTGCAAAAACATTGAGCTGGCTATGGAATATTGCGGCGTTTGCATCGTATGAAATTGGCCCTCTAATGCCGTAGATCATTTTCATTGGATAGACTGAAAAATACCATCAAGTTTAAATAACACTGTAATGAAACAGAAAGCAGACTAATGCAAATCCCTCACAGATTCAGTTATCTTTACAACACAATATGTTTGCACAAATGAGAACATAAAAATATATATAGTTCCGCATAATTGGAACAATTAGATATGGAGCAAAGTTGCTTTGCAATAACATAAGCATGAGTTCATGCTGTGTTCATCAGCATGAAAAAATCCCACCCATCGTGGAATCACATGCCACCAAGCTCACCAAGGCACTGTGAACTGTGTGTGCATAGCAGTGCATGGCACCATCTCAACACATACTACGGGCAGAACTGTCAATTATAAGCAGTACTGTATGACAGTCCCAGGAAAATCCTGCATATCTGTCCATGGACGTGCCATCGTCCTTCAGTGTGAACCCGCTGCCTCTTCGAAACGAGGACCAAAACATTCAGCTTCTATTCCGGCAGACTTCCAAAACCCAACACAGAGACGATGACACATGGCAGCCCCCCTCTGGTCACCTATGTGACCGGCCAGCATGGGAGGCAACAACCCATGCTGTTTTTTTTCTCATCTCAGAATGAAAATCGTACGCCCAGTAGCCGGCAGGGACAGACTCACAGTCAAAGACGTACAAACAGCGCAGACAATAAGTCTCAAAACTTGTGGGTAGGAAATGGAACATGCTTCGTTCATCGATGTGAGTAGAGGGACCTGGGGGGGACCGGTCATGGGCCCTGATTCTGCGGTAAGCTACAACCTATCTGTGCACTTCCTTCAGCTGTCCAGAAGGTTGGGTAATGAGGTGGAAGATAAGTGGTCCGGGAACTGGTCCAAGGTCCTCGGACTCTCAGGGTGGTTGCAGATAAGAAGCCTGGCTGGCAGGGGAAGCCTGCGGTATAAATCAATGTGTTTAATGCAACACCTGAAACTCTAGGATACAGAACCAAACTTCAAAACATGCAGGTTAGTTCTGTGAGGTTTTAAACACATGTTTGGTCGTTTTATCTATAGCTCTTCTTTGGGTAAGGTTTTGTTAGCAGCCTAATGGAAAGACCATATAAGGTCTATTTGGGACCTTTAGACTTGTGTCCCGTTAAACACAATAGTGGATTGCATTAAGCCGGTTGGTTTATGATATACCCTGCTCCTCGTATTTCCTGATAGCATCGTCGCGCTCACTAAAGGAAGAAGGGATTAGGTAGGGTACGTGGAAATACGAATGGGACCAAGTTAACTCGAGAAAGCACGCGCGTATTCGGTCTCCCCTGCCGCGGGGCGCAACGTTGCCATTAAGCGGTCCTCCTCGCTCGCTCACAGCTCTACTATCAGTTACCGGATCCTAACCAATCCGC
>OLKM01000153.1:425977-440898 GCA_900291075.1 Melanogrammus aeglefinus
TTCAAAAATTTGATTAAAATTTGATTATCAAATAGATTGGAACACAGATACTAACTATCTCATAGACGGCAGAACAATTAAAAAATGTCATATCCGGCCCGCTTGAGGGCTTAAGCCGAGCAACCAATGTGAATATATATGGCTGTATGGCAAGAGACAGTAATGTTACCCCAATTTATTCAGGCAGTGTTTTCAGGGTACTAGACACGGTTTATCTTGACGTTGAGAGAGGGAGGTTATGGTGAAATCCATCCCTTGGTAGCGGCCTTCATTATTAAATGGTTTGTTACCAAGAAACTAGGATTTGCATACACCCATTCATCCCACACACACACACACACACACACACACACACACACACACACACACACACACACACACACACACACACACACACACACACACACACACACACCACACACACACACACACACACACACACACACACACACACACACACACACACACACACATGCACACACGCACACACCGCAACCCTCCACACTGTATCGTTTCCTTCTTTTTTGATTCTGAACCACTCTCGTATTGTCATTTAAATGTGCTTGCTTCTCTGAGTGGGTCCACTGGCCTAATGGCTTTAATGTGACTTGCGGGGGACTTCAATACCTTTATAATGGATTCAAAAAATCCCCATCCTTTGCAATGTGGATGGTTTAATTACAAAACAGTGTCTCTTCTTTTCATTTTTTTTCTATTCTTTCTTTCACGCACCACTCTGTATTTGACTCCAATGAATCTTCCGAGGCACCTCTCCATTTGAAGCTTTTCTCTCAGGTTCTGTTGTCATTGTATCATAGTCTATGTGTCATACTTCTCTTGTATTTGTAACGGTCTCCCCTTATTTTATGCACAACTAGACTAATTTAACCATACAGCACAGGCACACACGCACGCACTCACGCACTAATGCACAAAGTCACATACACTAATTCACGGATGGTTCCAGAGCATATGAGAATAGAGTATGCCGCATGTTGCTTTCTGCTCATGGGCTCATACTGATACATAATATATAACAACTGAGACCAAGCTGTCTCTCTCTCTTGCTCTCTCTCTTTCTCTCTCCTTTCTCTCTTTCACTTTCTGTCCCTCTATCTCCCTCCCTCTCCCTCCCTCGCTCTAATTCTTCCCTCACCCCCCTCTCCCTCCCTCTTTCTTCCTCCTTACTCACGTTCATTCCTCATTATGGATCAACTAGTTTTCTCTTGCACGCTCTCTCTTGCGCTCTCTCTCTTGCTCTCTCCGTCTCCCTTTCTCCCTTTCTCCCTTTCTCCCTTTCTCCCTTTCTCCCTTTCTCTCTCTGCTTGTCATTTATTCATTACTTCACATTTGCCGTGTGCTGAATGTAAGGATAGGGAGTGAGGCAGCACAACAGGGAGCCTATATGAATGGAGAACGATGGACCATAGAGAGAGCTAGCACAATCAGTTGACAGCCACTCCGGGGGCCTCATCAAGGTCTTCACTCCATGGTTTACACTCTGAGCCTTCAGTCCAGCAATGCCCCCTATAGAGCAGCTGTTGCCCAGGTTAACATTCAGGTGCAGATTTGGGTAGATGTTTGTGTAGAACGTTTCTTAACACCATGCATGTTAAGAAGCTTGTCTGACCTTGGATATAGAATTTAGTGGAGACACAAAAGTCTGAAAGGAGCTATATGTAACAAATGTACTGTACTAAATCATGAAATGAGTATGATATGTCATCAGAGATTAAGGAAACGTGCCTGGCTTCCCTGACAACAATGCAACAGTATGTTGTCCTTTGAGATTTCCGTTCCCCGTCAGAGCAATTATTATTTTTATCTTGACCTGTGTATTATGGTTCAGAGAACAGGTTGCTAAATATTAAACTAATTGGCACTCAAACACAGTGTACTGCTGCCATCATAGCAAGCAAACAAACTGGATTTACATAGATTGTACTTGTACTAGATATTTCAGAGACAAAAACTTGTCTCTGTCCTCGTTTGATAAACTCAATGACCAGAGCCGTGCTAAAAACGGGTACATGTTGGAATTTGCATTTGAAAGACGGAGACGGCATAGAGCCCAGAAGAATTTCAAAACAGATTTTACATAAGCTTACATTAAGTTGCAAACAATAGTTACAAACGTATGCATTAGCTGATCAACCAACTGTGTAGTACTCATAGTTGCTTGTCATGTGAAATCGTTGTGTGAGCTTCGAGTCTGGGAAGATAGGGGGTTGGGGACAGCTCTCCGAAATTGTAAATTTGGCATGCAGTATCCATTTTAACGAGGGTTTGGTGTCGTTTGGGTTTTATCCGATACCAGTGCCTACTTGGTATATTTTAAATGGTTCCGGTGCTAAAACGGTTCTCGAACCGGCACTTAAATAAACAAAACCGCGCACACTCGCATACATGCACGATTTGTTATGAGTTTCACATTAAGGAGAAAGTCAGCGGACACTGAGTTGAAGTTTAGGACATAGCACACATTGTCACACACGCTGTTGAATGGCAACAGTGTTTGCTAGCCTACTTGCTATGCAAGATTTACGTTTGGCATTAAATACTCGACTTACCCGAAGAGGAAAGGCTGCTGTGAGTGCTGTGATATATATATTTTTTAAATAAAAAATAAAAATAATTACAAATAATAATAATTACTCACTGAAAGCAGGCAGGCACGCAGTTATGTTGCTCACGTTTACACTTGCGTGCATGGTGGGTTTTAAAATGTTACTGCCAAAGTCATTTTAAGCAATTGTAAGGCAGCCACAGGAGACGCCAACATTGTCTTCAACTGCTCTATACCGCGCCGTATTAATTCCCAACTTTTGAAAAGAAAAGAAAGTATTTGAAGCGAATAAGCGACTCTGTTTTTCATTTGTTTATTTGGTTTTGAACAGATAGTTTTGGATGCACGCATCGGCTTTGAGTTTGCTTGTTACTTTGAAATCACATAGGCCTACGCTCGCACCACACAAACACACACACACACACACACACACACACACACACACACACACACACACACACACACACCACACACACACACACACACACACACACACACACACACACACACACACACAAACACCACACACACAAACACACACACACACACACACACACACACACACACGTTCATTCATTCACACACGCACCCACTACAAGCTGCCGATCTTCAATCAGAACAACATCAAGTGAGTGATGCCGCAGCGCGTTGACAAGTCCGTCCCGAGGCGCCTATAGGCTTCATGGTTTATATGTTTGAAGGCCGTAACACACTCTTTTACCAGTTTGTCTGAAATACCGTGCCTCGCAGTCATAACCCTATAAAGAAAGTCTACGTAGTCGTGCCATGCGTGCTTAGAAGCGCAACATTGAAAAGGGTCTCGTCTGAAACAGTGTCGCTCCACGCAGCGTTCTGAAATGTGTTTACTCAAATACACAGGTATGGCGGTATAGAAAAACTTCCTATCATAACGAAAATACTGTACACATCGTTATTCGGTGTGAACCGGTATACTGCCCAGCACTAGCGCAAGTTGACGCCGTAACACTATGGGGCGGGACAGGGGGCACCGAAATGTGCGTGGTTGTTCGATCTCGGTACTACCGTTTACGTCGGAACCGCTGCCCAACTGGAACCGAGTTTCGGTGCTCAACCCTAATTTTAACATTTCATTGTAAATGTAACATATTGTACCTTAAATATTGAATTATTATCTTTATTGGCGATGCACATGCTCACGTGGCTCATATAAAGCCTGTAAAATAGTTGCTTTAAGAGGCCCTCATCTTGGCATTAGGTGTTCTCCACATATTGTTCAGATTCTTGCTCCCTGTAATAGCTATTTTCATGCGTTTGCAGCATTTAAATTGTGTTTCCTGCCAAGGTTCACAGGGTGTGCAACTTATTCATGTCCAATTTCATTTCACTTCATCTGAAACGTCAGCACTGTGAGGCGGGTCCCTAATCAAGGTTTAATTTTTGTAGGCCTATCTAGACTCACTCCGATGGTTTCCCTTGTGGCAGAGTCCTGGTTTTAATGGGAACTGGCCAGTTGTAGCTGATGGTAATGGTCAGATGGCCATTACATTATATTGTCCCATAACAACCACAGCTTGCTCAGGGAGTTTCCAAAGTGTTTCCTGTCAAAGTCTTTTCCTCCCTTGCTCTCCCTTCCTCTATGTTGCACTCCCTCTCTCTCTCTCCATCTCTGTGCTCTCCCACTGCCCCCCATCTCTCCCTTTCTCCCTCTCTCCCTCTTTCTCTCACTTCTTATGTGTTAGATTGACTTGTGTGTCTGAGGTATTGCATGTGTATGAATTTGTGTGTGTGTGTGTGTGTGTGTGTGTGTGTGATTGTGTGCGTGTGTGTGTTTGTGTATCTCCGAGTTTATTGATCTGGGTGTGTTTAGGCGGGTGCGAAAGTGTGTCTGTGTGTGTGTGTGTGTGTGTGTGTGTGTGTGTGTGTGTGTGTGTGTGTGTGTGTGTGTGTGTGTGTGTGCTGTGTGTGTGTGTGTGTGTGTGTGTGTTGTGTGTGCGGTGTGTGTGTGTGTGTGTGTGTGTGTGTGTGTGTGTGTGTGTGTGTGTGTGTGTGTGTGTGTGTGTGTGTGTGTGTGTGTTCGTGTGTGAAGCCTGTAGGCGTGTCCACCATCAGCTTCCCACCAGGAAGGATGCACTGGCCCATTAGTGCGGTCTAAGATGGGGCTACGGTTCACAGCCCAGCGGCTGCTCAGCTTGTTCCTGGCCACAGGCAGCCTTCTCCCCTCCATTAAAGCCGAGCAGCCCTTGGTGAACCATAAACCGTCTCATGCGTTTAATCAAATGTTGTACCGTCTCAAATTACAAGCTTTGATTTCCATGTTCCTTCTCTGCTCGCTCTCTTCCCTCCCCTTTATCTGTCTCACTCCATCTCGCTCTCTTTCTCGCTCTCTTTGTCCCTCGCTACCTCTCTCTTTCTCCTTGTCCCTCTCTTCTTCTCCTGCTCTTTCTCTCCCTCTCTCCTTGTCTCTCTCTCACTCTTTCTAACACTCTCTCCCTTTCTCTCTCTCCATATCACTCTCTCTCCCCCTTTGTAAAGGTTTCTCTATCTCTATCCCCTGTCCTCTGTCTATCTCTTCTATCCTTTCCGTTTGTTTGCCATAATTGCGTGACCGCTGTTAATAATAAATGCCTGAGACGATGTTAAATGCCGCTTCCTTGAATAACAGAAAACTGATGCTCTGAATGAAACCGGTGTTGACAAATGACTGGAGCAAAAGGCATTAGAACACGCTGTTAACCTTAGAAATGTCACTGCCTGTGTGGTAGTGTGTGTGTGTGTGTGTGTGTGTGTGTGTGTGTGTGTGTGTGTGTGTGTGTGTGTGTGTGTGTGTGTGTGTGTGTGTGTGTGTGTGTGTGTGTGTGTGTGTGTGTGTGTGTGTGTGTGTGTGTGTGTGTGTGTGTGTGTGTGTGTGTGTGTGTGTGTGTGTGTGTGTGTGTGTGTGTGTGTGTGTGTGTGTGTGTGTGTGTGTGTGTGTGTGTGTGTGTGTGTGTGTGTGTGTGGGGAGGGGGGGGTTGTACGTGTGATGTGTGTACGTGTGTGTGTATCTGTATGCCAGTACTCTGTGTTTTGAAATGGCACAAGGTCCTTACTGAGTTACTCCTGAGTTACTATTAACCTCTTTGCCCTGCATGTTTCCCTGGCATCACACAGTCACTGTTTATTCAAATGCTGTCGCAGCTCAGGACAGCGGTAACAGTACAACAAACACACACATACACTGCCGTCAGGCTTTTATCCGGTGTTACAAACAGAGAGCTGTAAATAAATTAAATTAAACTCAACTCATTAACATGTGTTGTAAGTGGGACAATGACCGGGCGAGTACCAAAGGGGATGAATTTAAGCGACACAGAGAGGCAGACAGAGAGGAAATAAGGAAGGAGGGTCTACAGAGAGAGGGTCTACAGGTTCCTGAGCTTCTTAATTACCTCTCCATGGAAAATCCTGTTAGAATGGTAAGGGTTACAGGATTAAATGTCAGCTCAGCCTGAGTCAAATCTGTGTGAGGTCTATCTGTGTGTGTGTGTGTGTGTGTGTGTGTGTGTGTGTGTGTGTGTGTGTGTGTGTGTGTGTGTGTGTGTGTGTGTGTGTGTGTGTGTGTGTGTGTGTGTGTGTGTGTGCGTGCGTGCGTGTGTGCGTGCGTGTGTGTGTGTGTGTGTGTGTGTGTTCAACACACACACACACACACACACACACACACACCACACACACACACACACGCACACGCACACACACACACGCAGAAACATCCCTTTTATAAAAAGCGGTTGCACTTTTAATTGTTTACTGTACTGTTAACAGAAACACATGCATATTTATGCATGTGTTTGAAAATGTGTACTTTTTTCTTTGCAAGTGCGTGTCGGTTATTGTGGTAGCCTGTGGACAGTCAGTTTTCTTACCCCTTTATCTCATCGTCTTTCCCTTGCTAACTGCCTTTCAGGCTCAGCCCTGGGGACTGCTGCTCCCTGCTCCACTTACGCCATGCCGTGTGTGTGTGTGTGTGTGTGTGTGTGTGTGTGTGTGTGTGTGTGTGTGTGTGTGTGTGTGTGTGTGTGTGTGTGTGTGTGTGTGTGTGTGTGTGTGTGTGTGTGTGTGTGTGTGTGTGGATGTGTGTGTGTGCATGCGTGTGTGTGTATGTGTGTTTGTGTGTGTCCATGAGTGTGTGTGTGGGCATGGGTGGGTGGGGGCCTTCCTGTGCGCATGTTGCATCACTTCTTGGATATATCTAATGTGTTCCATTGTTTTGTCGCTACTTCTCTCGGAACAGGTCTCATTAGGCCCGCTGGTAGAACACCCCTGCTGCTACCCGTCTATCTCCCCCCTCCACCTCCCTCTCTCCATCTCTCGTTTGATGCCCCCCCCCATCTCATATTTGTTAACAACTCTTTACTTTTGCTTTTGTCTTCTCTTTTTTCAGTCTCTCCATCTCTCATCTCCTTTCCCTTCACTTGTTATCGCTCTCTCTTTCCTTACCTTTCTCTTTTTCCTTGCATCCATTTCTTTGTGTGTGTGTGTGTGTGTGTGTGTGTGTGTGTGTGTGTGTGTGTGTGTGTGTGTGTGTGTGTGTGTGTGTGTGTGTGTGTGTGTGTGTGTGTGTGTGTGTGTGTGTGTGTGTATGTGTGCAGCGCCGCCTGGTGAATAGCCAAGAGGGATATGTTCTCTTTCCATGAAATTGAACGTCAATATACTTGTCAGGTCAGGGGCTGCTGAGAACCGCTAGATGTTTGTAAAGAGCTCTGCCTCTTAAGAACCAAAACGCTCCGAAGAGATTGTCAGTGGAGCTCCTGTCTTCTTCTGGATAATTAAGGAGCGGAACCAACCTATATTTCAACATGTTGATATCTGCCCAAAGTACTGAGAGACTTATTCATTGCCTTTTTATGGGACTACAAAGGGAAGTAAATGGCAGACCTAGTCAATTGTGAAGAAATATAATGTCCATAATGTCCTTTTAGAGACGTGAGACATTTTAACATTTGGCTGGAACATGCATTCATTAATGTTTCCCTACGCTAAAGAAAATGTTGAGATCCACCAAATCAACCACTGTCAGATCCACGAAATTCAGTATAGGAAATCCACTTGTTACATCATCAGTGGCACTGATAACAATAATAAATGTTATGGTTATAACATATCAAGGACTGTTTTCGCAATATATTGCATTATAGTTAGTGGATTTAATAATACTCTAAGGGTAAGTTACCCTATTTTCTTTCTGTTCCTCCGAAGTAGTAAATATGTTTGAATGCATGATTGGTGCACTTGCATTTATGCTTTTATCCCAAAGCGACTTGTCAGAAGAAAGAGAAACAACTGCAATCAGGAGTAAAGCTACAGCAGGCTCATTCCCCCTCCTTACCATGAATGTGTGTGCTCTAAGTTTGTGTATGTGTGCACAACATGAATCTATATTGCATTCATGGAAGAGAGGATTTCAGGTTAAAAACATTCAGGAAATCTATAATGAGTTTCTCACAAATAATTGAACCACTGTGACAGCCTGAGTAGTCCAGTCACAAATCCACATTAACGTTGGTTCGGTAAACACACCTGCTTATCGCTGTAGTAAGATTACTGTGCTAATTAAAACATATTTCCCATCACTGTGTGAGAAACAACATCCATTTTATGCCCATGTTGATTGTCCCATGTGTGTAGTGAGCACCTGCCGTCTGTTCAGCTCTGCAGTGTAGCTGGGAGTTGTAGTCTTCAGCACGTGTCCCTCTGGGCCGGAGCTAGCGTCTGCGGTAGGCATGACATGGCTTTCTATATTGACCATGTGTGTTGTGCTGTGCTTTTGAGTGTATGTGTGTGTGTGTGTGTGTGTGTGTGTGTGTGTGTGTGTGTGTGTGTGTGTGTGTGTGTGTGTGTGTGTGTGTGTGTGTGTGTGTGTGTGTGTGTGTGTGTGTGTGTGTGTGTGTGTGTGTGTGTGTGTGTGTGAGTGTGTATGTTTGTGTGTGTGGTGTGTGAGTGTGTGTTTATGTATGTATGTGTGTGTGTGCGTGTGCACGCGCGCGTGTGTGTATCAACATGGAGTAGGTGCTCTCTTATCTCGAGAGTCCCACAGGAACTAAGCCAACATCAGAACGGAAGCCTTATCGGTGTGGCTGCCGCCATGGTGTTTACATACAGCCAAGCACACGTGCACACACACACACACACACACACACACACACACACACACACACACACACACACACACACACACACACACACACACACACACACACACACACACACACACACACACACACACACGCCTTCATTTTCTCTTTCCTTTCATGTCTCTGGTGATATATTCGTTCTTTGTAAAAGGCCGGAAGTGTGCTGTTGACCAAAAGTACACGCAGGTTACTCTGTCTTTGGTTTGCGTGTGTTTATGTGTGCATCAGTGTGTCTGTACGGTGTGTGTTCACTAAGGTGTGTGTGTCTTCCTGAATTGCCACTGGTGTAAAATAAGTGCATGTGATGGCAGTAAGGGTGGCAGGTGGGCTAGGCATGAGTGATTTTAATAGAAGGTGCAACAAGGTAAGCTGTAGGATGTGATGGCAGATGGTTTGTGTTGTGCATTAGTGTCCGTTTCCATGTTGTTAGTCTATACATCTGTTGGGCTCCAGCCCAACCGTGTGGAAAAACGACCCCAAGGACCAAAGATCCCGTCCGCGCCAGACAATAAGACGTGAGCCCCTATCTGCGTGAAATGAAAAAGGAACAGAAATGCCTCAGATGTCGACAGCTAAAAAACTAAATTGGACCAAGGGTCCTAGAGACTGGATATTTGTCCATAGTTCACTGATCATTGATTTTGACATTAAACCATTCTACATTAAAACTAAATAAATGAATTGTCTCTTAGAAAAATCAATACAATTTAACGGTAGGCTATAATATAAACCTACAATTTACAATATGCGTGTGAGTTGCTATGTCTCGGAGACACATTGCCACACGTGCAGAGTAGACTTCTCAACTGAGTGATTTGTAATTATTATTTGCTTGTTCATATAATGCCAGTGTTGACTTGTCTCTCAAAATAATATGTCTCCAAATTGTGTTTGTTCTTGTGGCTGCATTATTATATAATTTAAAAGGTGGAAGTCATTGTTGCAATTTTTATTATACCCAACCTTATCACCTACAGATAAAACCTTCCTTTCCTTTGTGTAACCCACACCAACACTACAGCTGTTCTGTTGGTGGCATGATGTCACAAGACTGTCTGTGTGACTTTATAAAAAAAAATAGATGCATCTTCCAAATGCAAGACGCACCTTCAGATTAAAGAAATGACAGTCAGTCTAATGTCTTATTCAGCCCCTCATTCTCAAAACCCCCAAAGTTGTAACGCAAATGAATAGCGAGTCACAGAAACAATAAAAAATCGTTGAAATACTTCAGCCCACCCCCTGCAATTAAAATAAAATTAAATAAATCTAGAGAATATACAAGCATGCCGCACCATGCCCTGTCATGATCTGATGCAGAAATAGGAGCTGTGTTGGGGGTGGCTAGCGGGGTCAGCCCTCGTGGTTGTAGCATCGAAGCGCCTCACATGGTTGTCACGCCCATGGATATTAAAAGGCAGTGAACAAATGGATGCTTCTTCTGGAAATCTTGTGATTCCCACACAAGACAGTCAGAGGCGGCAGGGACACTTCCACACAAAATACAAAAACTCACAATGTGTCATTGTGACTCGGAAAATACAACCCTCCTTTTTGGCGCTTGCGGAGGCTGGAGCAGCAGCTTGTTTGGGGATGCTGGAACACACTGCTCCTCAGGCTGTGCGTGGCTCGGGGTTGGAGGGCCCTGTGGCTGAGGTCTTACCAGAGCCCTGTTAGCACAGAGCAGCAGGGCCCTGCCTGTACCATCTGTCTGGAGATAGACACACTCAGTTATTCCACTGTTTACTCTCAGCCAAAGCCCCCTGGATAAGACCGTCAGCAGAACGTACTTTGGGGACTAAATGATGGGGGGGGGGGCAGTACTGTTGTACTTTGGAGAGCAGTAAGAAACGACAGGGAATGAGGATGAAGAGTATAAACAAGTTTAAGTGTGAGTGAGAGAGTGAAAAGAAAGACAGAGGAAAGTTAAGTCACGAGAACAAAGTTGGTCTACTGAACCTTTAACCCTGTATATCAACGTGCACACACACACACACGCACACACACACACACACACACACACACACACACACACACACACACACACACACACACACACACACACACACACACACACACACACACACACACACACACACACACACACACACACACACACACACACACACACACACAGACACACACACACACATTTTAGATCTTGTTGTGTGAAGTTAGCTCAACATAAACACAACCACACTGCCATATAACCATGCAAACACACACATTTTCATAATACTAATCAAACAAACCAAACTCTGTTGGTCTGTATTCATTTAGTTTGTTGATCATTAGATGTACCCAAAAAACATGAATACTGTTTATTTAAAGGGTTAGCTATCTTTTGATGCGTCCAAATAATTGTGTATTTTGTTCACGTAGACACACAAATAGAGGGTGGCTGACACACACTGTCGCTAGTTTTGTTATCTCCCACCAAAATATACAGACAGCCATGAAGAGATAAAGACTGAAAACATGTTAAAGCACAAAAACAATGCAGAGAAATGAACTGTATAACCTGATACGTGGGAAAGAATGGTGAGTTAGAGAGAGGGAATGGCTCTTTAGGGATCATAGACAGTGTACCATAACACGACTAAAAATAGAGCTTTCCGGAACGGATTGTATACAGAAACAGATAAGATGGAAAAAGAAAAGAGACTTATATATTTATTTTTCATTAAACAGATAGAAAAGGACTTTTCACTCATAGCATTTGAATATAGATCAAAAAGTCCAAACAAGTACATTCCAGTTCTCTTTATTCTTGAATCGACCAGAAGACCCAATCAACAATAACGAAAAACAATGTAGATAACGAGACAGACTGATTAAGCAGGCATCAATTGCCCATCATAAGAATGGAAATGAAAAAGGATAGAGAAACAGAACAGCAGCCAGAATAACATCTGTGTTCCGGAGGGAGAGTGGACTCCCTCTTATCAGAGGAGATTGTTATGACCATGATGTTACCATGGCGACAGATTTAGTACTGCTATTCTGATCCCCATGATCAGTGACTGTGATGCACGTGCGTGTCCTGGCTGTGTGTGTGTGTGTGTGTGTGTGTGTGTGTGTGTGTGTGTGTGTGTGTGTGTGTGTGTGTGTGTGTGTGTGTGCGTGCGCGTGCGTGCGTGCGCGCGCGTGCGTGCGTGCGTGCGTGCGTGCGTGCGTGCGTGCGTGTGTGTGTGTGTGTGTGTGTGTGTGTGTGTGTGAATATTGCTTATACAACAAATGATTTAAACAGAACGTTGTATCAAAGAAGTATTCCCCATGTTCTGCTGCAACCTAATTCAACATGTGTTCCCAAGGACGCAAACCAATAACCCTCTAAAATGTAATTTCTCTTTCATAACGTAAAATAAAACGCTCTCCAGCCTCTGGTTTGGGTTTCCATTCCTTGCTGATTGTTATCCGGACATTTAACGAACAATGTACTGCACACATGAGCTGAATTCCATTTAACTTAATTCCCATGGAAGATTTCCAGAACGTTTCAGGAAGTTTCTGGAAATTTCTCTGAAATGGTTTGCCATTTTTGAGCTCTACTCTGTGTGTGTGTGTGTGTGTGTGTGTGTGTGTGTGTGTGTGTGTGTGTGTGTGTGTGTGTGTGTGTGTGTGTGTGTGTGTGTGTGTGTGTGTGTGTGTGTGTGTGTGTGTGTGTGTGTGTGTGTGTGTCTGATGTGTTCCGTGCCCTAGTGTCTCGGTTTGTGTGTGTTTCGAGCCCTAGTGTGTGTTTGGCTGTGTTTCCGTGTGTTTCCGTGTGTGTCTGTCTATTCCGTCTGTCTGTCTCTATGTCTTCAAGTAGTTGTGACATTTGTGGTTGCATGGGAGGGGCTGGCAGGCAGAATGCTATAGACAATTATCAGCCTCATCTGTGATTTCAACTAAACGCATTCAAGTGAAAGCTGAGTTAAACGTAGAGAATTGAATCACCTCCAAGTATTTACTACTGAAGGAATATGAGAACGGGGCTGTGGGAGAAAATTGGAGGGGAAATTATTTCAGATTTCCTCAGTGGTATTGAGCCAATCGGAGACGCAGCCTGGCCGCTCATTTAAAGGCCTAGTTAAGACACGCACAACGACGCTCACACGCACACACATTTACACACTATCATACACATACACAAACCTTTCTGTGTGTCTGTCTTGTCTGACGTGTTACATGTTGTGCGTTTCACCCATATGCCCATGATATATCAGGACGTAATTGTCAACATATTCAGGTGATTTTTTTAGTATATCATTCATTTTATGGTGATGACCTTCTCACTTTTTTGGAGGATTCCCCCCAAAAGGGGGTGTCTACGTATCATCTTATAACTCTTCACCTTTATACACTTTGTTGTACACTTTGTTGTTTTGGTGCAGATTCATACTAATGATCCATATGCTTTGCAACTATAAACACATCAATGTAACCCCAAACTATGATAACAGTGCTGAACAGTGTGAGCTGGATTGTTTGTTTCCCTTTACCCATCAATAATGCTGCATGATTTGAATAACTATCATCACAACGAAGAACATCAGACAAAGCCTCTCCTAAGTCTAATTAAGCTCTATTATGAAATCGTTTGTGTGTGTGTGGCTGTGGGTCGGGATGGGGGTTTAGGGGGGTGGGGTGGGGGGACGGGTTTGGGGGGATTGCAAAGCTGATTGCGAGGAGCTGTGATCAGCCGCTTGGGGAAGACGACGTAGGGCAGCACTCATAAGAGTGGCGGTGATTAAGTGTTGAGGTTAGCAAGGGATAGGAATCACACACACACACACACACATGCAATCTACAGGCTTGCAGAGGTGCTGCCTTTATTATACACACGCACGCATGCAGCGCAACCCTCCGCCACTGCAGTGGGGGGATTCCTCAGATCATCGCCACGCACGTATACTATGGAAGTAGTACGCACATGCTCAGACACACACACACAGACACTCACACTCACACATTCGCACACACAAAAACAAACACCAACGTGCATGCACTGACACACATACACCTACGCATACACGTACACACACACACACGCACACACACACACACACACACACACACACACACACACACACACACACACACACACACACACACACACACACACACACACACACACACACACACACACACACACACACACACACACACACACTGTCCCCACTCCCCCACCAACCCAGCAACCCACCCACATACACACACACACACACACACACACACACACACTTGATGTTGACCCTCTCCTACCCGTCTCGTATTCTTTCTATTGTTACGGCTGTCTTTACCGTCCCTCGTGATTTGAAGACCACGTTACTTGTCTGACATTGTTTGCATGGTTCGGTCCATGATACTTCATTATATCAGTCATGAACATAGTTTCACTTCAAACTAGTTTCACTTCCGCCGCTTCTCTTTAAGACCACGGCATCCCATCTCAGAGAGAGAGAGAGAGAGAGAGAGAGAGAGAGAGAGAGAGAGAGAGAGAGAGAGAGAGAGAGAGAGAGAGAGAGAGAGAAGAGAGAGAGAGAGAGAGAGAGAGAGAGAGAGAGAGAGAGAGAGAGAGAGAGAGAGAGAGAGAGAGAGAGAGAGAGAGAGAGAGAGAGAGAGGGCGACATGCATCTGCGAACCGTATTACATTCACAAACAACAACTTTGTTCAGTACCTCAAGTACCACATATTTACATATAAACTCCCTGATAATGCAGTGTTAATTCAGGTGTTGATATGTGTAATGGCTGCATTCAGTGAGCAGCCCAACAGGGCCAGCGGACAGCGTTCCTATAGGGGCAGTGAACTTCTGAATCTGGCCACTGGGGGGCAATGTAAGAACATCATGCCACACTAGGGCTCGCTGAGACGTGGTGTGATAGGTAAGAGAGGATGCAAGAAGAAGAGGCAAGAGACGCTCCAAGACGGGCCGCATTGCATTGAATGTGTTTGTAGAGGCGTTAAGTCATGTGTATTCAAGCCCAATGCGCCTGTGTTTATATTTGTCATCTGCCTATATGACATGAACTTATGAAGATTTACTGGGGTACTTTGTGAGTGTTTGGTGAGGTTTTAATGGAAGTTGGGTGGGCATGTGTGTTTGTGTCTGTGTGCGTGTGTGTGTGTGTGCGTGTGTGTGTGTGTGTGTGTGTGTGTGTGTGTGTGTGTGTGTGTGTGTGTGTGTGTGTGTGTGCGTGTGTGTGTGTGTGTGTGTGTG
>OLKM01000153.1:444637-449637 GCA_900291075.1 Melanogrammus aeglefinus
ATCCTCTCCTCTCCTCTCCCCCTCTCCTCTCCTCTCCTCTTCTCCCCTCTGCTCCTCTACTCATCTCCGCCTCCCACAGTGTTTTTTTTTCTCCTCGTTCACCAGCTGCCTGACTCTGTTCTTCAAGCAGCCTCGATGGGCTATAGATAGGAGTGTTGGTATGGAAACTGGGCGGATGGACATTGTTCAGGTTTCCAAGGATCCAGCTATCTCCCTTGGCAACCACAAATCAAGACCTCTGAGAAACATTAGGAAGTTTTTCAGTCTCCTTGATTTTCAGGATTTTTCCTTTTTAGGACCATTTCAACTTCAATGTGAAAAAATAATCTGTTGAGATTTTCCAAAAACATACTTCCATGTTTTATCAGGCTGTACTGTATGTTGATGTGGTTCCTCTTTTAGCCTTTTGTGAAGCTTAGGCTTTGCCTTGTGATATTTTTCTATTGATTATGGAAATCATTGATTGAAGTCATTGGTCACAATTCAATGTAAATAACAACTGCAACAATAACAACTGCAACAACTGCACAACGCCATACGATTTCAACATGTTTATTCATGCATTATGCAAAATGCTGCAAAAAATTGCACAATTGTTATACAACTAAAGTTATGAGTCACTTTGAGACCTTTGCTGAGTCATCTTTGATGAGGTGTTTTTAAAGGATTGCCTCACTGCCGTGTTTCAGACCTCTGACACAGAATCAATGTATAGTATTTAGGAACGATACCCCCCCCCAGACAGACACACACACACAGACACACACAGACAGACACACACACACACACACACACACACACACACACACACACACACACACACACACACACACACACACACACACACACACACACACACACACACACACACACACACACACACACACACACACACACACACACACACACACACACACACACACACGCACACACACACACGCACACACCTATCCCCCACCACTGAAGAACTTGAATGTTGAGAGTAAGTGGGAGCTGTCAAACAACATTCATTGGCATTGCCGTGCTACAAACAAAAGCTTGTTCACTGTATTGGCTCGACTAAAGTGTCTAGGAAAGTTAAAAAAGCAGATTTTATTGGTTTCTTTCAATTAATAGCATTGAAAAGTTTTCAGTGTTATATTTTCCACCAGGTGAACAAAACAACTTTTGGTGTGAGCGTGTGTGTGTGCGTGTGTGTGTGCATGTGTGCGTGCGTGCATGCGTGCGTGTGTGTGTGTGTGTGTGTGTGCTTTGGGTCCATTTGTGTTTGCATGACTTTGCAGAGCAGGGCGTGTCATTGCTGCCTTCCTGCTGTTGTTTTACTGCCCATGCTGTTCGGGGACACTTTAAGGATGAGGCTGAAAATTACGCAAACTTGTACACACAAACACACCTATTTCTTTAACTACATAATAGCATGTCACCAAGGACACATGCAAAATAACGTAATTCAAGTATGCAGATACTTTGTACACACACGGCAGACCCACATCTCCTGGATGCCCCGATATAAATGAGTGAATAGTAAAAGTGATCACTTGATGATCGAAATCCCATTGACGTCACTTTGATGGAAAAGAAGGAGAGGTAGTGAGCGAGTTAAGCACGTTAGAGCCTCCCAGCCCTAGAGATCTGGGTGTGGTACTACAGCTCTTGTTTGGCCTGCCCACGGTGCACTGGGTGCTGTGTCCTGAGGTCCCCTCACCTCTGCAGGAATACAGGCCAGGCTGCAAGTTCCTGTAATTACTCATCGCTGTTCTAAAGCGTGTGCGTGTGTGTGTGTGTGTGTGTGTGTGTGTGTGTGTGTGTGTGTGTGTGTGTGTGTGTGTGTGGTGTGTGTGTGATGTGGTGTGTGTGTGTGTGTGTGTGTGTGTGTGGGTGTGTGTGTGTGTTGTGGTGTGTGTGTGTGGGTGTGGGGGTGATGTGGTGGTGTGTGTGGGTGGGGGGGTGGGTGTTTGTGTGTGTTGGGCCTCCCAATGTATTACATTTGGAACGGGCGATGGATCCTTGGGACTTCTGAACAAAAAATGTCAGCACTTCACCGAGACGTACTTTTAATTTGAAGTTGAAAGTTTAATAAATCTTCATTTTTTATTTATTATTATACTAACTTAAATTAGGGATAGTCCCGCAACAATTCTCATCAACACATTTATTCATGTACAAAACAACATTCAAAACAGCAAGTGAAAGACAACATAGCGACGTTGTTTAGTGGAATCCTTCAGCTGTCCTGTTCCTGTACCTATAGATCATCTATCCACTGCATCATTACTACCTAGAGGTCGCCTTCTCCAACCGGCCCACCCCCCCCGGTGACTGACATTCAGCCACTTCCAGATCCTCCCCCCTGCAGATGTGGCCCAGTAGACTTGTCTCTGTGTCTTGGGATTTCTCTCCTGTTTTTACCTGTTTTTTCCGCCCTAAAACGTCCTGTTCATCAGAGAACAGGGATTTGTCGTTTCAAACATTGTAGCACCGCAAACGTGGTGAGGTGATCTGGCAGAGTCGTGGACCTCCCGATAGCCCGTATACTGCTGACAAGAGGCCATTACCCTGATTAAATACTAGAATCTTGTTTCGAATTCTCCCTCTAAGATAATGTGTAAGGATTAAAGAGATTTATTGATGGAGTATGTTGAACGATATTGATCAGGATTGCAGAATAAACATGACCAAAGTGACCACCAAATCTTCCAGGATGTGATGTTGCTTTAGGCTATGCGGTTGCAATGAATACGAAAACGTTAAGGTTGAGTAAAAATACAGGAATAAGAAGCAAATTTTCCAGTTTTGAGTGGAACGTACTTGGCATGGAATCTAATATTGAAAAGTATTGTTTAATTAGTGTATAATCCCATTTAAATATGAATAGTTGTGTTTCAGGTAGATTAACCCTGTTATATCTTTATAGGCTCCATTTTTTGATGTACCATCTAGGATCTTCTTCCCCTTTGAATCGCACCAACGAACATTTGTAATGGTTTAGCCTGCGAATAAATCTGTTTAACCAAACACAATGGGGTTTCTTTGTCATAATCACCATGGACACTGTGCATGTTGTAGGACATGGCGGAGTCAACAGCATATTAACGTTTCTCAACAAACAATCCTCTGACTGCATCCCTAGTGGCAAACCACGGTCATAGACCTATAACTATGATATATGTAATTATGTTATATGTAAGGATCATTCATCTCAATAGCAGTCAGAGCAGCCAATGTTTACTTGCACTCCATTACGCGAATATTGGTGGCTTGTTGTAATAACATAACGCGTGCAGTTTTCTCCGAAAGAGTTATCGAACAACAATACAATCTCAAAAAATAATGTCTCCAAAACATGTTTGCATTAAAGAATGCACACCCTAGTGTCATAATTGCTGAGCCCATAAACGTTCATTTGCTGCAGTGTTTTTCACTTGAATTAAAATGTGAGTGAAACCCAATTCTAATTGAATCCTCTAAACACATGGGACACTTGGGCGATGTTCTGTGTTCACTGCCTAAGAGGCCCGTCCGAGAATGGTCTAAGCTACGCTGACACTGGTATATAGCTATGGAGTGTGCTGATGGGTGGAGCACTGTCTCGCCAGCGGTTGATATTAATGTAGCTTAACCCTCCAAAAGAGGGTTAAGCTACATTAACATCAACCGCTGGCGGTTGATGTTAATGTAGAAACCGCTGGTTTCTAGGACACTTAAGCCTTGGTGTATGGGAAGATATGTGGAGCTTCGTCTGGCCTGCCGTTGATCCTGATGTACAGTTTCAGGGAGGGGGTTAAGCTCCTCTGACACCCTCATACCATAGTGTGTGGTGGATTTTAAAGACAGCATCAGCCATTATAACGCTCCTACACAACAACGGTACTAAAAAAAAGTATCAGATAGGTTGTAGCCACCAGGATAGCACACTCCCTCATCCCTAGAACTCGTAGCCCAATGCGATTTCTCTTCATTGATTTAAAAAAAGCCTTTTCTCTAGAGCCATTTTCCATTCTGGGCTACTGTAGAATGATAGAGGTCATTCCCCCAAAGAGGACCCTCTCCCTGGGTAGATGGCTCATTCTAGGATAAGGAAAACCCAATGATTTTGGATTTTCATGGGTTATAAACTGATTATATTTACTATATATGCACTTCTGCCAATTCCGTTGTGCTAGATGCCACCTAGTTTAAAACGTTGCACCTTAAAGTACACTATATACTCGACGATATTTTCCTATGTTCTTTCTCTTTTTGGTTCAAACAACAGTAAAACAACAACACTTAGTGATGCAAGTCTATTGCAGCCCTTGGATGTGTTTTGGAACTATAATTATGGGGTCCCCACAAACCATCTAGCACAAAACTTGTTTGGACACTTTGGTTTCTAAACTTAGAAGCCTGTTGCTCCAGAATAGCATTCAGTGCTTATCATTAAAAGTTTATTTTTGCCTACATATCCTTAAGCAATATGATAGGCCATTGACATTGTCATTTCAGTGTGAGAATGTCAAGGGAGCAGTGTAATAAACAGAGGCCCAGAGGAATCAGCCGGGCCCTATCGACTCCGTGCACACACATCGAACGCCTTATTTAGTGCATCCCCACACCCCCCCACTCGTCTTCAATTCTACTGGTTTGAAAATGAAAAATGACCAGTTTCTAAACGCTCCTTGATTGTTTGAGCAATCTCTTCAGTTCTGAAAATTAAATGTGTTTAAATTAAAGTTAAAAAACATCAACAGATGGGGAAAATTCCTTGGTGCAATGCTTGGTTCCCTGACCTTTCTCCTCACGTGATTCTGTATCTTTAATTTATTACTTTCATGTTCAAAATGTGTTTATTTTGTTTGCCTTTGGTTTCATCTTTATATTTCTATTTTTTTCATTTGTTTCACCTCAGAGAGCATTTAAATCAGGGGAGGGGGAAATGGTCTCTCTATGGGGAAAGAATGGAGAGCTTTTCACTCTTCTGACACCAGAATTGTGTGTGTGTGTGTGTGTGTGTGTGTGTG
>OLKM01000153.1:454637-460328 GCA_900291075.1 Melanogrammus aeglefinus
TGTACCTGCACACCTCCTTCTCATCCCTCCCTCTTGTTGTTTATTTCTGGCAATTTCTCTTTTTTTCTCTTTCATTATTCTCTTTGCTATAAAACGTCTAGTTACCCCCCCTCCTTCTCCTCTCACCTCCTTCTCTCTCTTCCTTTCTCCTCCTCCTCTCTTTGTTGTTTATCGTTTCTAGTATTTCATCTTCCTTTTGCCTTCCCCCCCCCCTCGCTCTATACTCTTGGCTCCTTTTGGTCGCTCATGTGCCCTCTATTTCCCTTCCTCTCCACGTGGTTGTCCATGAGGCTTTTATTTGGAGGTAATGAACTGTTTCCCTGCGGAGGTAAGTTTTACCCCCCCCCCCCCCCCACTTCGCTCCACTCCCCACACTACTGATCTACCTCTGTTGATTAACTCAATGAGATATTTATCCTTTGCCCCGGTGCCTGTGTGTTTGTGTGTATCTGGGTCTGCGCGTGTGTGTGTTTGTGTTTGTGTCTGGGATGTCCTTGTTTATGTGTGTGTTTGTCTGGGTGTGCGTGTGTGTTTGTGGATCAGGGTGTCCATGTGTGCCTGTGCGTGCAATTGCGGCGACTCAGATTAAAGATGGAACGATAAAACATGAAACGGCTATAAACATGAAAGAGAGAGGAAATTAAAGACAGTGGCATTTATGCTTGAATGGCAGATGGCTGTCTGCCCTTGTCGCTCTGAGTTTATGAATTTGTGTGTGCGTTTGTGTTTGTATGTGTGTGTGTCTTTGCATGTGTGTCCGTGCGTGTGTGTGCGGGTGTTTTAGCGTGCATTTGCCTGTGAGCGTGGGTCAGTGTGTGAGCGTATAAGCGAAAGATAAGCATGTGTGTGCGTATATTTCAAGTGTTTAAAGCGTTTAGCTGTACTGCATTGTTTTTGACTTGAAGCGATGAGATAAACATCTTTTACATCAATATGCTTTTCCACTTCCTAGGTGTAACCCCTTATGTATTGTTCACTGCTATTGGCCTCCGCGAGACTCCTTGCGTTGTCTTTGCGTGTGGTGAAATGAACGCGGCCCCTCTAGTTTGATACTCGACATACGTCAGGGTGACGCTGACCTCTGCGTGACATGCACCACTTCCCAGCGAGCACAAACACCCCTCTCTCTCTGCCCTTTTGTCATGTAGATGCTACGCTGGTCCCGCCCTAAACATTGGGTGTATAAACAGAACGCCGGGTCAATCTGTGACGCGACCATCGCATACCAGAGCGACACAGTACTTGACACGCTCGTTTCCCTTGATTTCATGTCAGGTCAAAGGAATGTGGAACGGAAACGTTGAGAGCAACACAATTCACATATTTTTGAATAATTATTACACGTGGTGAAGGGCTAACTGAAAAAACAGACTTTGTGGAAACCAATTGAAAATAGATTTGCACCCAAAGTCACACAGTTTAGGACAGTGCTGCAGTGTTGACGGGTGCATCGCTACGGAGATCCCTTGGCTCACTCGCAGGGCCAGTGGAGAAGCGTTGTATGCCTCCCATCAGGCGCATCACTTTAGCGCTATATATCGCTTTAGCAAGCATCCCCTTGTGGTTTCTGTCGCAGACGCAACCACTATAAATCAGCCTTGGGTATTTGTAACTGGTGGTGTGAGTGATTGTGTGTATGTGTGTGTGTGTGTGTGTGTGTGTGTGTTTGGGGGGGGGGGGGGGGTTTGTGGGTGTGTCTATGTCTGTGTGTGCATGCATGTGTGCGTTTGTAATTGTAAGTAAAGAAAGAGAGAGAGAGTGTGTGTGTGTGTGTGTGTGTGTGTGTGTGTGTGTGCGTGTGCGTGTGCGTGTGCGTGTGTGCCTAGGGGTTGTATCGCAGAGGGATTTAATGTTGTTGGCAGCAAGATAAAAAGATGTTTGATTCGCTGCCATGTGGACGTGTTCTCCTCTGATCCACTTAACTCCACACGCACACAGGCACGCACCGCTACACAACTGGTATGTCATGTCCACGTTCATATACAAATATTTCGAGCAAATTCTGAAATATTTACATACAAACACAAAATATTCAGTATAACAAACATGCAGAATTTATATAAATTCGCCCTCCAAAGAGAGACATGATGTGAACACAGTAGAGCACCGTGATTTCCCCCTGGTTTAGTTTACGCCTAACACAGATGAGCGATGGCCGTGTGTATCTGCCCTGTGTTTGAATGGATTTGCCGATACAATCCCATCTAGTGAATGACAGGCAGCCATTTCAGCAGTGCTCTCTCATAATTACTACTGGCTCTGTGTGTGCGTGCGTGTGCGTGTGCGTGTGCGTGCGTGCGTGTAACCTGGACAGATTCCTAGTGTTCCAGATTTAGTGCTGCGGATGGTGCAAGTCTTTCACAGGCGCAGGCGTGCGTGCCTCCCGCTGCTCATAGGTCATGTTGTTGAAAGACCTGTTTAACGGCATCCCGCCGCCAGAGCCGGTGTTTGAGCCAGCCACTGAAGATCTGCTTTAAAGGGAATACAGGCCCCGGGGGTGCCCCGGTGGCTCACCGGGGTAGGACCATTAAGGCTAAGGCGTAAGGCAGCGACCCGGGTTTGAAGCCTGCCACTGTTCATTTGCTGCATGTCCTCCCCTCTCCGTTCCTTCCTGTCTAACCCACTGGATCCTGAAGAAATATGGGCCTAAAAACAACACAAAACCACCTGCCTGTTCTCATGTCCGTCCTTGTCGGCCCTTCATGAGTGAGTGTGTGCGCGCCTGTGTGTGTGGGTGTGTGCGTGAACGTGTGTGTGTGTGAATTTCCGCAGGTTTGCCTGAGTGAGTGAGTGAGTGAGTGCTCCTCTTCGATCAGCACTGACACTTGCGGGGCGGGGTGTGTTTAATAGCCCATGATGATACCCCATTGCCCTCCTCACACCAACCCCCACCCCCACCCCCCCCTCACACACACCCAGCCGGCCACGGCACTCATCTGTTCCGCCGCCCTCCGCACTCCCCATCCCTCGTCGTCGAACGGCACAGCTGTCTCCGTCCCCCCTAATCCCTAAGCCTCGCTGACTTGTGCGCAGCTGGCACACTGCGCCGGCGCGCACGCTCCGAACCGTGGACGGGTGTGCTGGTTGTACAGTAAAGCCCCGCCGTCTTGGAACGACGGGGCGCGCAGGGTACCGGCGAGCCTGCGTATCATGTTTCCCGGGGGGGGAGATCGCCGGCGTCGGTGGTTGTTTTTATTTTGTAACACAACAGCTGGACCCCATTTCCTTGCTTTGTGAGTGTCTGTGTGTTGGTGCGTGTGTGTGTGTGTGTGTGGCGGGTGTGTTTTATTTAATGAAGCACAAGGTGTCGCAGATGGATGGGCCTCGATGGCGATACACCTATTTTTTATTTTTTTGGGGGGGTTTCATAATGCAAAGATTGCCCCCCAAAAGTGCGACATAGGGGGCCATTCAAATATCATTCAAATGTGATGTTGTTCATGTGCTTACTCATTTTGTGTTTGACTGGGGAATTAAGGTCTATTCTTTCGTATGCACTTCTGCGTGCTACCGTGTATGTTATACGTGTGGGATTCTGCAAATGCAGTGTGTGTGTGCTCTCACTGCCATATATATGCCCTGATCTGCTCAAGGCAGGGATAGCATTATAGGACCAGATTGCTGTGGTTCAACCATTTTGGCTTAGAAATCTCCATAACCAGGTTGTCTCACTCCGTGTTTATTCAAATGTTGTGTTCTCATTCCCTCATCCAACTCTTCCTCTGCCCCTGATGGCTGTCCTCACATGTGTGATCAATCTTGTACACACTTGGCACAGCATCAACCACTCCTGGCTGTCATCCGAATCAAGACAAGGCACCTAATGGAGAAGCTGTTGTGCTATGTTAACGTAGTCAGGAGGGTTTTGGTCAACTTGTTGTTATCTGATGTGTTTGCTGAACGTGTTCCAGCACAAGGAACCAGTTTGGGTTGAGTGGGTTGAGATTTGTGTTTGTTTGTGTGTGCGTGCTTGTGTGCATGTGTGTGTGTGCATGTGGGTGTGTGCGTGTGTGTGTATGTGCTTGTGTACATGTGTGTGTGTTCATGTGTTTGTGTGTGCATGCGTGTGTGTGTGTTTGCGGTTGGTGTGTGTGCGGATGTGCAGGTGCGTGTCTGTGTGTGTGTGTGTGTGTGTGTGTGTGTGTGTGTGTGTGTGTGTGTGTGTGTGTGTGTGTGTGTGTGTGTGTGTGTGTGTGTGTGTGTGTGTGTGTGTGTGTGTGTGCGTGTAGTGTGCGTGTGTGCGTGTGCGGGGGGGGTTCTTCTGGATCCAAAGCCAAGATCATCTAAATAATGGCGATTCGAACTATCCCTTGCGAGGGGAAAGGGTGAATAACTAGCTTTGGATGAAGGAACAGCGTCTGTCCCCACACTGACTCACCTATCCAGATAAATGACCATGGCACATGACACAAGGTCACCTTCAATGGGTGTGTGCGGGTGTGTGGGTGGGTCTGTGGGGGTGTGGGGGTGCGTTCGTGAGAGGGCTTACTGAGCACACCAAGCAATGTCATGGTTTTGTTTTGATTAATGGATTGTATAATTCAGGGCTGCTGAATTTTATCTCAAGTGTGCTGAGCAAACTGTGTGTGTGTGTGTGTGTGTGTGTGTGTGTGTGTGTGTGTGTGTGTGTGTGTGTGTGTGTGTGTGTGTGTGTGTGTGTGTGTGTGTGTGTGTGTGTGTGTGTGTGTGTGTGTATATGTGTGTGTGTGTGTGCGTATATGTCTGTGTGTGGTGCGTGTGCCCTGATAGAACAATAGCGTACACTTATTTGTGAGGAAAGACTTTTTATTGTTTGTCTTGACCGAAGCCATTTTGTTCCAAACATTAATCATATCTCAAGGAAAAACCTGCAAAGGTGGAAAAACAAGACCAGTTAGGTTGACGTAGCAGTTCTGCACTGCTTATGCTTTTCAGATCGTAAACTGGGACACGACGGAGAGAAAAACTGTTTTAAGTGGAATTAAGTGTGAAAGGGAGAGAAAATCTCCCTTTCAGTCTTTTCGATCGATACATAACACCTATCATTCAGATCGCTGAAGGTCTCGAGCCTTCCCTCACGCTTGTCTTCAGCCTAGCTTCCATTTTGCTTTGCTGATTTAGCTGTTATTCCAAAATTGTATTGATAATCAGCCCCATAACTCTCTAGGTCTAATCTTTTCCTTTGCCGTTGCTTTCTTTTCACACACACTCACACAGGTTTTATCAATAGAGGGGGGTGGGGGAAGATGGTTGCGTAAGCTAGCCCACAAGCTGTACAAAAAAACACTATATCAACCATGTCCTCTTTTTGTTCCCTGCAGTGCACGATTGCGTTAATCCTCAAAATCAGAAAAAACTTTGGGTGAGTGTGTGTGGCTGCCCACGCTCCCGTTATAAAAAGAATGAGTAGATGGTGTGGTCGTCATTTGGTATCGCTGCAGTGGCCCGGTGTGAGCGAGGCCACGTTAGATAAGCACTGGAGTGCAGAGGCAGATATGCTATGACTAATAGATAGATTCTCAACCAGGCAGAAGAGGAGGCCAGCCAAGCAACAGAGAGTACGGGAGAGACGAGGGCCAGATGGGAAGATGGACGGAGAGACGGACGGATGGAGAGATGGACGGCTGGAGAGATGGAAAGATAGATAGATGGATAGATGGGTAGATGGGTAGCCTACTCACAAGGATGGATGGATGGATGGATAGATACATG
>OLKM01000153.1:479157-486657 GCA_900291075.1 Melanogrammus aeglefinus
AGGGGAGATAAAGACCTAGAGCAGGCAAGGAGCACCCAAGAGAGAGAGAGAGAGAGAAAATGACAGATATAAAAAAACAATTGTTGATACCGGGGAGCAATACCCTTCTCACCTTCAAGAAAGACGTTTTATGTAGATTCAGTTGACGTTTAGTGCCATGCTGATTGGATTGGATGCATGGTAGGTAAAATAGCGAAATACATGAATTACCTAAATCTACGTGCACAACCACCCCTTGCTTTCAGGGCTTTCCCATGTCACGTCCGTACAGCAGACAACGTTCTTAGAACGGGCCGGTATTGTATATACCTGCCGGTATTGTCTGAGAATCTCCCCTCGCAATCCCCTGTTTTCTATGTGTGAAAAGGGAGAGAGAAAGGAAGAAAAAGAAGAAAGCAAGATAGCAAGAAGGCTAGAGCTCTCACACGCACTGTGGTCCTGGTCTCCTGCAACAGGTCAACCAAGATGAACACAACACGGAGAACACAATGACACAGCTCCTCTCTCACTGCTCCCTTTGCTTCCCTCAGTTCACTGATTCAGTTTTTTTTTTTTTTCTCTCTGTCTCATTCAAAGATTAATTATTTATGATTTAATCACGGTACACGCTAGAAGCCGCTACAGCTGCCGGCTTTCAAGGACGCACACCGTCACACACACACATTTCCATGCACACACACACACACGTGCGCACACACACACACACACACACACACACACACACACACACACACACACACACACACACACACACACACACACACACACACACACACACACACACACACACACACACACACACACACACAAGCGCCATGCAAGTATTGCATACAGTGTGAACATCACATAAACTGGCGCAGAATTTTCCTTGTGAACGACGGCCTCCTGATATCAGTTACAAATGAAGGGTTTCTCAGCACATGTTTAGGTGTGTTCATAGAGTTGAAGCTTTTGCATTATAAATAATGTAGAGCAGCGTTAACATTGGGTGACACAAACCTCACAGGGCATTTTACCACAAATATCATATGCATTTGACACCTGGGCAATGAAGCATTGGACAATATTATTTATATATATAAAAAGCTGCTAGTTAAAAAAATATATAATGTTAATGTTCAGCCATAATTCTTCAGCTCCAGCGTGCAAAAGTTTGGAGTAAAAAGGGTCATTTAAATCAAATTATGTGTGCATATTATGTGCGCAGCTTGGACTGGAACCAAGAAAGGAACGGAAAGAAAAAATCAAATTGAGCCTGCCTTTGGGGGGCTATTCCAGAAGAGATGGAATGACTTTCAGTTTCCCCACTGGGTGTCTTAAACAGCAGCAAGCCTGTGCGCAGGTTATCAATTGAAACGCAGAAAACAGGGAACAGGATGCGCGCACGTGAATCTACCATATCACTTAAATCATTATTATCTTTTTGTTCCTTCTTCTATATCTTGATTTGATTCCAACTATCTATTTTTTCATTGGGCTTTAGGGCCCATGGGTGATAGGTTTATAGGGAGAGAGAGAGAGAGAGAGAGAGAGAGAGAGAGAGAGAGAGAGAGAGAGAGAGAGAGAGAGAGGAGAGGGAGAGAGAGAGGAGAGAGAGAGAGAGAGAGAGAGAGAGAGAGAGAGAGAGAGAGAGAGAGAGAGAGAGAGAGAGAGAGAGAGAGAGAGAGAGAGAGAGAGAGAGAGAGAGAGAAGAGAGGGAGAGGAGAGGGAGAGAGAGAGGAGAGCGAGAGCGAGAGAGTAATCGACAGATTGGCAGACAGGATGAAGCGATGATTTCAGAAGAGAAGAGAACATTTGATGGGGTTTCGGTTGAAATGACAACTGAGGCGAGGTGCGACCGAGATGAAGGCAGTCCACACACACATGAAAGAACTCTGTACGGATGGCTAACAGGTGGTGGTGACGGTGTGTTGAATGCCACTAAGACTAGTGTTTAGACCGGGTGATTGAAAAGGTCTTATAGTCAGTTTGTGGCAGTGGTTTGTTCGTCTCCTATCCCCCCTATCGTTCTCTCTTTCGCTCTCTCTCACTCACTCTCTCCCTCTCTGTCGGTCTACTTCTCTCTATTCGCTCTCACTGTCTCTCTGTTGCTTGAAGTGGCTCTACCACCAAGGCCTGCGCACGCCCTCCCCCCCCCCCCCCCCTCCCTCTTTCTCTCTCTCTCTCTCTCTCTCTCTCTCCTGCTAATTGACTCTCGCCAGGCATGCAGGCCACGTACGGTCGGGAACAAATGAGAAACACTGTCACAAAGTCAAAAAAGGACAAATCCTTCATTTATTGGGGGTTATCGTCTTTGATTTGGAGGTCACATTTGGTCATGCATTTCTGTGTGTGTGTGTGTGTGTGTGTGTGTGTGTGTGTGTGTGTGTGTGTGTGTGTGTGTGTGTGTGTGTGTGTGTGTGTGTGTGTGTGTGTGTGTGTGTGTGTGTGTGTGTGTGTGTGTGTGTGTGTGTGTGTGTGTGCACATGCGCATGTGAGAAAGACCAAGAGAGAAGGGTGAAGAGGACAATGAGAATATATTTAGAAGTATAGCCATGCCTCCATAGAACGCCGTTTGGCGTTGCCATGGAAATAACTGTCCAAAATTGTTGGTCTAAGCGAGTCTAAAGTGATGCAACCTATCGCCATCTCCATCAGCCTCCACTACTATTTGTGTGTCACTGTTTATGTGTGTGTGTGTATGTATGTATGGCGTGGCGAGGTTTTGTGGTGCATGTGTGTGTGTGTGTGTGTGTGTGTGTGTGTGTGTGTGTGTGTGTGTGTGTGTGTGTGTGTGTGTGTGTGTGTGTGTGTGTGTGTGTGTGTGTGTGTGTGTGCCTGTTTTTTTGCACATAAACACTCAAAATTGTGCCCGTAGGCGTGCAGAGGGAGTTGTTTCTGTTTGTTTGTGTTGTTGAGGTTGATTAACACATTATGAGCCGTGCCATGCTATGTTGTGGCCACAATATGTCACTGCTTTTGTTTGATCATGAAATTAAATCTCTGCCGGATTTCCAAAAGACAGCCAATAGTGTGATCGACCTTGTGCTTCCCACCCACAGTGATGCCAATTGTTCTATAACCATCTACGTACACCTGGCCTTTATCTCACTTCTATCTCTCTTTCAAAAGGAGTAAATGTTTCATTCATCTTTTCTTTCACCTTATTGTATTTACACCCCGTAATGGAGGTTCATGGTCAGTAAGGGAAAATGTTACAAGCATTGGTGGACACAACCAATGCTTGTAACAGCAGCTTGTCGCGTCCTCCTGTATGCTCGTGTTGAGTCCCACTGATGAGAGTCTGCTCCTCATTAGTCGGTGATTAGAAGCCCACCTGTGACCGTGACTGCATAGCGTGTTACAAACCTCTACAGAAGTTCACTATGTGACAGCGTTCCACTGATAAAGAAAATTCCCATTCTGCAGATTGTGACAAATTGCTATCACGAGCGACAATTAAATGCAGTTGGATAACTGCGTCATCTTCTTGATGAGCCCTGCAGGGGAGAGGACTACAAGGTAGATTCAGCTCTGGGCAGACAAGCATTAATCGCTGAACTGGTAAAATTACAACAAATGTGAAAACGCTACTTCATCTGCAAATTACATGGTGTACGTTTTTACATTGAACATTTTGACGCAAATTGCCTCCCTAATTATTGTGTCAGATTCATTCTTTTTCGCAGTCTTCTAACCTGAGGGTGGATTTTTTTTTCCCCTTCCGACGGATAGTTATGTGTTGCTGACAATGATCAACGCAGAGCTTAAGAACTGCAGCCTGCGGGATATACGAAGGGCCTATATCAGCAAAATAATGCCTTTTTTCTCTCTTTCCTAAACAAAGGCGGCTCTTGCGTGAAAATACTTTGGCACTCAACACGAGTGCCAGCCCGTAACAGGGGTGTAACAGCAGCTCCGCCGGGCAATGGGATACGCTAGGAATAAACAAGAAAAACATACAGGGCACAAATTAATTTGTTTTTTTCTTTCAATCAAAGCCTAAAACACACCCACGCCGCCCCTACTCCCACCCCAAGTGCCTCAAACACCTCTCCGCCAGCCACACGCATTTTTCAGTTTGAGAGAGATTGCAAACCACATCAGCCTTGTACCGCACTGCTTTCACACCTTGAAAAGGTGGATTATTTTGTATGTCTCTCTGTGTGTTTTTGTCAGGATGCCGCGATGCCTCTGTGACCTTGGTGGGAAGTGAAGGTAGAGAGAAAAACACACAACAATGTTCTGTGTGTGTTTACCTCTAGGGAGTCCTTGGAGACCTTAACGTGTGAGTGTGTACGTGCATCTGTGTGTGCGTGTGTGTTAATGTGTTTGCGCATGTGTGTTTGTGGAAGAGAAAGCTGAAGAATGTATTGGATGAAAAGCAAAGATGAGGAAACACAACAGACACACTCACAAGACAATATGTGTTACCAGTAAGGAGAGTTTAATATTGATTTGTGGATACTGTAATATAAAAAAGTAATATTGGTGTTGTGGTTATTCATTGTTGTGTGAAATCCCACAAAAAGCCTGCTGTGGTTGTGCGTTTGGGTGTGTGTGTGTGTGTGTGTGTTGTGTCTGACACTCATGCATGTGTGTGTGTATGTGTGTGTGTGTGTGTGTGTGTGTGTGTGTGTGTGTGTGTGTGTGTGTGTGTGTGTGTGTGTGTGTGTGTGTGTGTGTGTGTGTGTGTGTGTAACAGCGCAGTTGGGGCTGGTTAGTGTTATTTCCTGGTGTGTGTTGTGTATTCAGTCGGCGTGAATGGACACTGAATGCTTTCATAAGAGCAAAGCCCGGTTGAGGCGTGCAGAGACGAGATAGAGGAAGGAATAGATTGGATGACTGGGAAATAAGTGGCGGACGTACCAATTCTGCCAATGAAGCGAGCTCTTTGGGAGAGGCTGAAGTCTATTTCTGAGAAAACAGTATTTATCATCAAAGTCACGGCTCGGCCATTGATTAAGTGGAAATGAGAACGCCACACACGTGGGCACGCACACACGGACACGCACAAGTGCACACCCACACTCATAAACACACACAGTCGAACATTCATGCATAAAATAATTCATCAATAGCATACCAGTTCTTGAATGTTGAAGATGAAAACAGCTCTTTTTTCCCTCTATGATCTGCGTTACATTACAGAACATTGACTGGTGAGCTCAATCCAATTCACATTCACATCCTCTCCCACATCATATTTGCATGTCATTTACATTTCTTCCACAATTTCATAAACAAACACACTAAACACCGATTAAATAAGTTATCATAAGTCAGATTTGTGTAGTCTTTCGCACCAACCAACTCCCTTGATTGCAATCGACTTACGTAACACTGTAAAGACAATATGATTACTTTCTCTCTAGCCCTATGCTGCAAGACTGCAAATAGTCTTACAAATTGACATAAGCTAGTGTACAAAATTACAATTTGATTAGAACATATTGAATCATCATATTACACATTTCATTTTCATTTTGTCGGCTTCACGGGTTCAGCCGTGCATAGGGAGGAACTGTTTTTTTTTTTTTTAAATACAAATCTGTTCCTGCACAGCCTAATCGTTTTGGCAGGGAAACAACGTGAGAGATTAGACGAGGGAACTGTGAGAGGATCCAACATTTAATCCAATGCAGTTATTTAACTTTTGAGTAAAGTCGACTTTCTGCTTTTTAGCTTTCTCTGGTTACACCAGTGTATCTGTTTACCGGCTTCAAGACTTCTCTCTGCATCCTTTTTGTGCCAGTATGTCTGGGTTAAGATGTCTGGCAATTTTAAGCTTATTCCCATCTGTTTTGTTGTCGCTTATGTTGGCTCCGCAACGATCCTTGCTAAGCTACGGGAATGCTACGTTCAAGACTGCCCTCGCTAACTGCTAGAAGTGCCTTTAAGAAGCTAACTCAATCGCTAAGCCCCTCCACCGAGAGTGAAAGGGCAACTGTGAGAGTTGAAATAATCTTTTAGTAACCGTAGAAACGGCCGATAGGGGCTGGAGATTTGCCGTCGCCTTGGGAACAGACTGAGTGACATAGAATCAGAAATACATGCATGGTAGAAGAATGATGTGTGACGGACTCTAGCTTTGCAAAGTATGCTGTGTGTGTACCAATAGTCACTTTCTTTTCTGAGGTGTGTCCCATGGGAACGGATTTTACTCAGTCACCATTGTCAGGACGGAATGATTGTTCTCCCCTAAAGTTGGTTTTCAATTACAGCTTTTCACTCACTGTCACTTCATCCATACCAACAAGAATGATAAAACGGCGTGTCTAAAATGTGAGAATTCAATTGTGTGATTTGCTCTCTTACATGCTCTCTCAATTTCCCCATCCCGAGCCCACCACTCAAAGCGGAGAATCTGTAGCTAATCCGTTGGAAGTGGAGTCTTTGAGTGAACACTGTCACAGCCCTCCACTGTGGATCACAGGTTAACAACAACAGATGGGGAACAGGATGCACCCTGGGACAGTCTGTGTGTGTCTATGCGCACAATCGTGTAAATGGTACGTGTCTGTGTGTGTGTGTGTATGTGTGTATGTGTGTGTGTGTGTGTGTGTGTGTGTGTGTGTGTGTGTGTGTGTGTGTGTGTGTGTGTGTGTGAGTGTGTGTGTGTGTGTGCCTTTATGTGTGTCTGTGTGTGTCTTTACTGTGGTGTGTGTGTGTGTGTGTCTTTGTATTTGTGTTTGTACATGTTTGTGTTTGTGTGTGTGTGTGTCTTTGACGGTTTGTGTGTGTGTGTGTGTGTGTGTTTGTTTGCATGTGCAAAACATAGCAAACAACACATTTCTGAAAGGTTTCCATTGCTTCTGTCTTCTCTTTTTTACCATTGGTCGCGCAAATGACACAACCAGACATGATCCTAGAGACTTCCTGTGTCGTAGATGGAGACAGAGGCCTCAATGGCCCCCGTCTGGTTCTCTGATGTTAGGTCATATCGCTTCTAATGCAAAATAATCATCACCCATCATTGGGTTCTGGCTTCAGGCTTGACAAAAATGTGATGTGAATGTGCTCAGAAATACAGACCCAAACCTCAACAGAATTTGCCGAGGTTCTTGAATTCCTCAACTCTATGCTCTATCGCTTCTGTAATAAGAAGGGGGTGTTGGGGATCTCTGAAGCCTGGCCATGGCTCAGTAACCTGATCGATTCAATCAACAATATAGAGAAATGGGTAGAGGAAAGAGTTTGTTCGTTCAACATGAAATTACTTAGGAACCGGTTTTTAAGTGTCAATTTGAGGGGTATTTCGATGAATGGGTACTATATGTTGACCTTAAGGAATATGAATATTAACCATTACTGTAAGATTGGGTTTATTCAGGAGTGTGTTGTCTAAAGAGTTCAAACAGGTGCTAACAGAAATCTACCACCTAGGTAGAAAAATACAAGGCTAGAAGAATAGATTTATGTAAACAGATTGCCACACATCCACACCCATGCACATGTACAAACACGCAGGAACACACACACACAGACAAACACACATCCCCCTGAGTGACAAATTAGCGG
>OLKM01000154.1:0-47500 GCA_900291075.1 Melanogrammus aeglefinus
CTCTGTACACACGTGTCTGTCAACTGCGTGAGTACATCCTGCACACAGTCGGCGTGAAGCCTGAAAAGGGGGGGGGGGTGCGTGGTCTGGCAGCAGTTATTTGCGCTGAGCACTAGTGTGTGGCTCTACCACTAGGTGGGTGGTGAATATTCTCAAGATTGCGTCGTTTTGCGGATGAATACCATCGTAAGGTAAATACTCAATGATGATCAAAAATAAGTCGTGATTTTGGCAATAATCGTGCAGCCCTAGGGTTGAGTAGTGTCAATAGTAGTACAGATATAAAGACATTCAGCAAAGTGTCATTTTCAGTTATTTCAGATAAGATCTTCCACCACTTGTGTGTGGGTCGGTGCGCGTGTTTCAACAGAACAGATCTTGCAGTCAGCATTACTCGTGTGAGCTGAAAGGCTCAGATGCGATGCCTCCGCCAGACACGCGTAGTGTAGACGAGGGACTCTGACCCCCCTGGGATGAGGGTGGTCTTCTGCAGGGACAGCACAGTCTCTCCGATGTGGTAGTTCATAATGACCTCAGCCTGGGGGACAAAAAGGAGGGGTGTGTTTTATGCATCGCTTGTCTGGCGGTTTACGCGCTCACCTGACATGGATAGTACGGCCTAAATTCAGCCAGCCATCAATGACCCCTAGGACATGCCCATGGCGTTTATAATAGACGATGACAAGGTTGTGTTCAATACAATAGTTTGTACAATAGTTTTGCTGTTTCTATTGTCGGCGCACGCATACGCTCGTCGCTATTTGAGGCGGCCACTAATTAACTTACCACAGCGAGTGAACCTTTATTACGGATAAAAGTACATTCGTCTTAATGAATTAGATAGCTGTCATAATTTCACAAGATTATGCTAGATATTGTAAATCACTATTAATAATGGCTACATTCTGAATTAATAAACCACCTGACCAGTAATAAGCGGTATAGACTTCGGATGTCGTCTAGTTACCTTGGACGGAGGCCAAGCAAGTTGGTTCTTCGGAATTATGAGAAATTGCATAACTCGGAAGGGAACAGTCCTGAGCAAACAAGTAACTGGTTTTATTCAGTAGTTTGTAATCATGCATAAGGGTCGCCCCTAGTTGAGGAGTGGGCTTCCCTTGTGTTACAAGAAACGTCTTTCGCGGAGCGTTTATGTGCGCAGCAACTTGATAGTCGGCGATTACTCAAGTAGCAACGCGAGTACTCACCAGTGACATCCGGCCCCCAGGTACTTCCAGGACCCACTCGACGATACAATCTAAACATGGTCGCTAGGGTACTGCTTTGACTCGGCTGGGGGAGAAGCTGCACATGGTCATATTGACGACAGGGGATATCGGGCACACCACTGCTCTATGCCCGACAGTAGGAGTATTGGTTCCCAGAAGAGAACGCGACACCCGCCCCAACATAAAGACGCCACAAACTTGGATACTTGTGGTGTGACGTGGTGCTGAAAATAAGAAACTTGAACTCAAACTGCAAATAAGTGCGATAAGGGATACTTGCTCAAAGAAATTGCGTGGGAATAGGGAATCTGTCACAAGTACACACCCCATGCTGTGTAATTGCTGGCTCGCAATAATACAGACAATAAGTGCACCGCGTTGGTTTTAGGCAGTTCATGGTGATTGTGCTCATTTTAGTTCTGGGCTGACAATAGGATCTTTCCACTGCATTCATGTCCACAAAGACTTGCTAGTGGCTGGCGCTCAAGTTATGTCATTCCTCGCAGGCGACCACAAAGAACTGACGAAATGACAAGACACATCTGGCATCATTGCCAACAAAGCTCTGCTAAAGGCTGATGTAGGCACGCGCGCACGCGCACACGCACACGCACGCACGCACACACACACACACGAACATCATGGGAACAGAGAAGGTGACGTTGTGGGGGAGCTGCGGTGGTACCTTCTGCGAGGCCCGTTGAAGAAGCGCCTCGGTTCCCCCACATGGGGCTTATTGTTCCCGTGGGGTCCTCGCTCACAGTCGTGACTCGGGGTGTTTTGGGGGGAGACAGACTTGTGGTGAGAAAAAAAGAATAATGAACTATAAGAACCAGAATATAGCTCTGTGATTGTCGATAAGCAAGTCTCAGAATCTTCATTCTTCAGAGTAACCTCTTGGTAGTGACCGTATATATATTTATATATTTTTTGTAAGTCAGGAATATTAACCGGGAATTGCACGGAGTGTGCTGTTCTCAATTACATCTACGATCGGTGAGCTCGGGTGAAGCTTAATACGCGAATCAATGTTTGAATTATGTGACATACTATGAGTTTGGAGACTAATCTCATGTTGTTCACCTTAGTTGGCAAAAAATAAAATAAAAAAAGGACATGTAGCAGCAAAGAAGTATAAGGGCCGCTTAAACACAGCCCTTGCTTTTAATGTAATCCAGGAATCTAATTGAATGCTAGAAGAGTAATTCTGCGTTGCATGACATGCTATTAGACATGTCATCTGACCAGAATTACATCAGAGGTATTTTATGCGTCGTCCATTTCGGCGTCCTATCATAACTCTACAACATTAGATATCTCAGCGCAAAGGCTGAAGACGTGCACACTTATGCCTCGTGTCGCACCGAACAAGCCCTCCCCATCGAACCAATACATATTACAATAAATAGACATGTGCGCCCTCTCGCATATTCATTTTCTGAAGAATGTGTATGGTTGCATGGGCCAACACTTCGTGTGCTGAATATTCCGCGAGCAAACCGATATGCTAATGAGCGTGCACGCCAAGTTTCCGTTCCCTGGGCCGCTTGGAAGCAGACTTGTGCTTGATTGAATAATTGGGCTGATCGTTAGTTTGGTTGCGAGTTATTGACAATTGATCCTGTTACGTCATTCTTTTCTTCGTCATCGCACAACTTTCCCCATTTCCCAAGGGGGAATTCCTTGATGGGCCCACCATGTTATAGAGCTCTGGGATTCTCAGCAGCGGACTTATGACTGATAAAAAATGGCAGCCCATAACAGATATTTTTAACAGAACCATTACACAATAAGGTTGGGCAGTAGGAAAAGGTTGACAATTTTATGTTATTTGAGTTTACAGTTCTCACGATTTGTCCTAGGTTTTCCAAAACTTTTAAAGTAAGACAAATTTATCTCAACTGACTTATGGGTCCTTGAGGCATTAAGGTTCAGTATGTCAATTAAGGCCCAGATACAACGTTTCAGATTATTTTATGAAACAGGGTACGGGTCGTAGCCGTTACGGTATGACCACAAGCCTTGTAACCTCCTTACTTCCAGTTGACATATGCCTATTTAATTTAAAAACTTCCCCATTGAAATAAATATTAATATCAAGTATTTAACAAGTATTCAAAATTGGGAATGGCGCACTGTACTGATGGATGTATAATTCTTGGCAATTTGTGTGGTTTGTATCGCTCCAAAACTGTAGGAGCAAATAATTACTCAAAATGAGGCTGAAGAATAAGAAAGACAATTATAATAGGAACCATGCAAATAGTTTGTCTTGCTTTGCATAAAAAAATCTGCATAATTATAACTTGTTTTTGTAAAAGAACAGTCAAACAAAAATCCTAACCAGTAAGACTACCGGTAAAGTACCAAACCGATAAACAGTGTCAATAACAATCGTCCCCCCCCATCCCTGCTTACGATGCTGATGTTTCCGAACTTGTCCGCCGAGGCCATGGTGTCGTAGTCCAGCAGGCAGGCGGTGGTCACCCAGCGGGGGTGCGTGTCGTCGGCGAACACAATCAGCTGGTTCTCGTTGCGGCGGTAGCGCACCCAGAACAGGCTCTCCTGCACGTCCGTCACTACCACGCGCTGCCCGATGGTGTGGATGCTGGTCACCAGGTTGGGGATGTGCTGGAGGTGTGAGTGTTGGGGTGGGGGGGGGGGGGGGGGGGGGAGGGGGGAGGAGAAGAGAAATTAAGTTAGCGGAGTGACGGTGGCCAGTTGGCATGTTATGGAATAGTCCATCACAAAATCTTCATATCATCTTCATCATGTCGACCGAGTTATAAATTAAAAGGCCAACGTGAATAACTGCCATTGACTGAACAACCAGAACAGATGGACCATACACAAGAAGCACAGTGCATGTTCAGTCATGGCCAGACTCAGCCATATAAGGTCCTAAAATAGGTGTGGCGGGTTCCCAACTGCTACATTTGATAATGAACTTTACCTTGTTCTCACACTTCCTCAGTAGTTTCTTCTTGCCAAGGTCGTAAATCCTCAGCAGTTTACCAACGCCCACCAGGACCCGTCCCTGGAATGGAGCGATGGCCAATGGCACGTCTTCCACCGGAGTCTGCCAATCAAAAAGCAGGACAACCAATAGTTAGCTGCAGACAAGATTATTCCTTGATATTATAAATGTCAGCAGTAATTGAGTATATTCAAATAAAAATTGCAACATTTCCATTATCGCATTTAAGCATTTAACAGCCAAGTTGTCAGTGATAACATTTATTTTTATATTTGTGTGTAGGGCATTCAAATCGTTCTTGGCGAGAACAGTGTTACGGCTATGAAACTCTTTTCCAGAGTCTTGGAGTGTTGGAACTTGCGACTAAGTTGCTTTTGGGATTTGAGTTTTATACCACATGAAGATAAATATAGATATCCATCTATAGACAGTATCAACAAGGTATTTATGTAGCATTGCCGAGACAAAACAGTTCTGATTTTCACGTCTCCTCGCGCGCCTCGACTGGAAACCTTGACCTTTGGCGTTATCACCATTGATCTACTGCGGTTGGCCAATGGCAATCAAGTGTTAACGCAAAGACCCAAGGCTTTGTTAGAGACAATGAAGATGGAGAACGTCCATGGAAATGACCATAGGTCAGTATTGCAATTTCCCCATCATGTTTTTCCTGTTAAGCAGTGGCAAGACTGTGTAAACCATAAGCATGTCTCATTGTCTCAGGCTGTTGCTTAACACCGAGGTTATGGGGACACATTTCCAGACCAGCAAAGATAGTCTTGGTCTCAAACAAGATCAACACTGCCAGCTTGCTAGATAGCAGGAATAAAACAGCGTCACTGTGTGCTATAATTAAGAGATGTGGGCAAACAGAAATGTGCTGCCCTCGGCCTTTAAAAGGATGCCATTTAGGGCTGTATAAATACACTTGACAGGTATGTCATCGGGGGAATGTGTTTGTGACCAGGACCTTGTACTCAAAAAAGCTGCTCTGCTTATGGCTCACTTCCCATCTTAATCAACTTGAGTTAAGGAAACATGTGAGCTGAAAAAGGCCCCATGGCCATCAAGTTGCATGAGACCAATTTGGAAGAGGGAGCAGGATTGGCCACAGCCTGGGGAGAGAATCCATGCCTTTATTCAAACTGATATCTCAGTCTCCATCTTTACATCATACCGCTAAACGTGGGCACAGATTGCGTTACTGGACTGATTGAATCCAACAAAGTAAATAGTTTCACAGTTATGGCTGCTACTAAAGGCTGCCTCTCTGACATACGATTCCATCGGAAAAACACTTAAATGAGCTAATCTCGCAGCGGGCCGATGCTACGGCAGTTGGCGTTTCCTTAGGCTGCGTTCAGACTAGGGCTGGGCGATATATCGATATAAAAAATATATCGATATATTTTTTAATGAGATATGGAATTGGACCATATCGCATATATCGATATACGTTGCCTAGTTCAAATTTGCGCTAATGCTCCAGGCAAGCTGGTGACCCGGAGCTCTCTGCACTGCTCTGCTCCCCCGCCCCTCCTGTTTCACGCACAGAGGGGGGAGGGGCTGGAGCGGAGCAGACGCTCCGGCCGGCACTTCAACAAACATGGCGGAAGCAACAACGTCTGCGGAGCGTGCGGAGGACGAATTGGTTGGTAAAAGAAAAAGTAGTGGCTCAGTAATATGGAGATGGTTCGGATTCAAAGTATCAGATGAGCAACAAAATCACGTTATATGTAGGGAGTGCCATAAACAAGTTACGGCCAGGGGTGGAAGCACTACAAATCTTTTTCACCACCTAAAACAGTGGCACAAACTGCAGTACGAAGAGTGTGTGAAACTCCGTGCTGCAGAAGCCCCAGCTGCAAGCCATCCACAACCTGCAAAAGCTCCAGCCCCGAAACAAAGCTCACTGCAAGGTTCATTTTCCCGCGGTATACCGTATGAAAAGAAAAGTGACAAGTGGTGTACTATAACTAAAGCCGTCACTTATCATATTGCTAAAGATATGGTCCCTGTTGCAACTGTGGAACAAGATGGATTTAAAAAGCTACTGAAAACCATGGACCCGAGATATGAGCTACCCAGTCGCAACTACTTTGCACGGGAAGCACTGCCACAAATGTACACTGAAGTCAGGCAGAGCCTTGCTAACCGGCTCGCTAACGTGCAACATTTTGCGTTGACCAGTGACATGTGGTCGAGCAGGACGTGTGAGCCTTATATGAGTGTGACAGTTCACTTCATTCAAGACTGGGAGATAAAAACAGCGTGTCTCCAAACAAGTTATTTCCCCCAGGATCACACCGGTGAGCACATAGCTGAGGCGCTGCAGGACGCAATTACAAGCTGGAAACTCCAGGAAAAACATCTGGTTGCTATAACAACCGACAACGGGAGCAACATCGTCAAAGCGGTTGAGCTGAACAAGTGGCTGAGGATGCAGTGCTTCGGTCACAGATTGCACTTGGCTATTGGTGAGTGTTGTAAGGAGTATTCAGATATTTTTACTTAAAACAAAAACATATTTAAAATCTTAGTTTTTCCTTATTTTCCTTTGGTGTGTCAGCCTGTAACTTTGTGTTTTATGCTGATGTTCTTGGCCAGGTCTCCCTTGAAAAATTGATTGTTAAATAGAGGTTAAATAAATTCACACAAAATTTAAAGTGATTCAAATTCAGAAAATAAATATATTTTATATCATATTTTTATATATTTTTGATTACTAGGACTGATGTTGATTCAAAAAATAAACTGAAATGAGAAAATAATAATGTAGAATATTTCTAAAGCTTATTTTGGAAAGCACTTGGTTGTATGAGTGTGTTGAAGTGAAACCAGAGACACATTTCTTGCATAAGCCCATTTGATTAATAGTTTTTTATGATTCTGACAGGACATGGCATGAATGACAAGCGCGTCACCCGAGCCATTTCTCTGAGCAAGAAAATTGTAAGCTGTTTTTCGTACAGCTGGAAGAAAAGGAGACATCTTGCTGAAGTCCAGATTCAGCTGGGTCTCCCAAGTCACAAACTCATAACCGAGTCTGCCACACGCTGGGGATCAAGGCAGCAGATGGTGGAGAGAATACTGGAGCAGGAAGCAGCACTGGCCAAAGTCCTGTCTAATGACAAAAAGACCAGGCACCTTGTCCTTACCTGGCAGGACTTAGAGGTCCTAGAAGCAGTTCAAAAGGTCCTGAAACCTCTCCAGGACTTTACTGACGCTTTGTCAGGTGAGGAGTACGTCACTCTATCATATGTCAAACCTGTGCTGCACCTTTTTAATGAAGGTCTACTGGCATGTGAAGAGGGTGATAGCGAGCTGGGCAAATCCATCAAGACCAGCATTCTTGAGTACCTAAACAACAAGTATTCTGAACCAGCCACAACTGACCTATTAGAGATGGCTTCATTTGTGGATCCACGGTTCAGGGCCACCTACATCCCGACTGAAAAAGTTGATGCATTGAAGCAGAGAGCTGTCTTGGAGGTGGAGACGCTACTGGGTGATGAGAGCAGCTGTCAGCCACCTTACCTACGTGTGCCCACTGTGCCAGAGCCTGCAGATGGAGGAGCAGCAGCAGCACCAGCACCAAAAGTTAAGAAGACACTGGCAAGCTTCTTCAGGAAGCGCACAGCCACCACCACTGCACCAACCAAGAGGGAGGCTATTGAAAATGAACTGTCAAGTTACTTGCAGTCAGCAAGTGTGGACAGTGACACTGATCCCCTCAAGTGGTGGAAGGATCACGAAGTTGTCTTTCCAGCTCTGAGCCACCTGGCAAAAAAGTATCTCTTGGTACCAGCGACCAGTTCACCCTCCGAAAGGGTTTTCAGCTGCAGTGGCAACATCGTGACCTGCCACAGAGCATCTCTGAAGCCGGATGCTGTTGACAGGCTGGTGTTTCTTGCACAAAATCTTTAAACAAAGGAAGACACACTTGTCCGTCTTCTAATGTCTACCTCAAGACAGCACTAACTGTTTATCAAAGTAAAAAAAAAAGAGGGGGAAAATGTTTACTGAGTTCATAGTCTGTTCATAGTCTTGTGCAACCGAGACTGTTACGAAATTAAGAAAGACAGATGAGAAACTGAGTTAACAAAAAGGAAAAGGTAATCTCAAAATGATGTTTAAAAACAATTTTCTTAAAACTGAGCACTTTATTTTGTTCTGTCTTTATATATAAATGCTGCCCTTACTAGGGTTTGTCATATTTTAATTCTTTTGTAATGTTCGTTTATTTTATTTGTTATTATTTTTTTACTTGGGCTATTTTTATTTAAGATGGGCTATATTTTTCATTTAAATGTGCACCTTATGGAGCTTTGATTTCAAAGAAGGTACAGGTATAACTGTGGTTATACAGTATTTGTTTACATTTTATTGTTCTTTGAACAGCTGAGCATTATTTCATCCGGCCGGTTTCAATAAAACTACTTGTGGCATGTTATATTTGGCTTTGACTGTGATTTAACATTTGCTCTCACTTTGCGATAAAAATATCGGGATATATATCGTATATCGATATTCAGCCTAAATATATCGGGATATGACTTTTGGTCCATATCGCCCAGCCCTAGTTCAGACTGCCAGCCGAAATCCGATTTTTAGCCCATCCAGATTGGAACCGGATGACTCTTTTGTAGTCTGAACAGTCCCAAGTCACATGAAATCCGATTTTTGCGAAACGGATCGGAACCACCTCCGGGAGGTGGTTTCAGATCGCATTTGGACAGATGCGTCTCAGTCTGAACAGCTCCAAACACTCAGATCGGATTTGACTGTCCGTGACGTCACTCTACGCGACGCCAGACCTGACCCAATGCGCCCAACCACCCGCCTCAGTCCTTGGACAGAGGAAGAAACAAAATGCCTCATTAATCTGTGGGGAGATGGGTCCGTTCAAGCGAAGCTCGAGGACATGTATCGGAATAAGTCGATTTATGAAAGTCTTTTGCGTTCTTTGATCCATCTTGTTTGTTATTGTTTTTCTCGTCGCTATTACATGACGTCACGCAATACACGCGCTGGATGACGCCTCCGCTCTGACGTCGTTGCTACAGCAACCTGTCAGATGGGTCAATAATGTGGCCCAGTATGAACAGAGCCAAATGCGATTTGGACACTTGCTAAAACAGTGTGGACAGTCAGCCCTAAAAATCAGATATGAGAAGGAATCCGATTTGAATCAGATTTGCCTGCAGTCTGAACGCGGCCATAATGCATCGTCCTTTCTGTCTTGGACTTTCTTTATGGGACTTTTTGTTATCTCTGCAATTTAAGGACTCAAAGTTTGCATTAAGGTTATGTATCGTTACATAACATTGACTCATTTGAACGTTGATGGTGATAACACAGGGGTCGGTACCCACCTTGTGCATGAATTCTAGCTTGTCTCCTGCACTGGAGAGCCGGTAGGTATAGATGAAGCCTCCGGCCACCGACCTGGGGTTGAGGATCATGTCTCTAGCCACGCCCACAAGAACAAACCAATCATCTCCGGTGCTGGCGAAACGACACACTGTCACACTGGAAGAGAGAGAGGAGACGGGAGAGAAAAGCAAAGGGAACATCAGCGTAAGACAAGGCGAGGGTTTCCTGAAGCTGAACACATGCAGGGAATGTCGAGCACTTCAAAAAGATATTGAAACATGTCCCCCTTGGGAATTAACAGTAGGATGCAAGCGCATCAAAAATAAGTAAATATTGTGCATTCTGCAGTACAGCCAGTGGCAAAATTCCTGACATCATTCAGAATATGGAAATAATGTAAAAATGTGTTTAGTGAAACCATGTCTTAAAAGAACATTTGAGTCTTGCCAAAAAAAACAGCCGGTTAGCAAGAGATACAAGGTGCCACATAAGATCCAACAACAATGCATTACACACATTATAGGAATAGGAACAATTGCTTTAGCAATCAATGGACCCCCTTGATTCTATAATTAGAGCTGACGTACTGCATTCGTTAGGTTTAGCGGCGCGAGAGGTGACGTGGTTGTGGGCAGTGGGGGGTGAATCCACGGTGCTGGCCTCACCTGAAGGCGGCCTCGTTCTGCTCCAGCTGCACCAGGTCCAGAGTGGTGCCCTGTATCGGGTTGATCAGGCGGACCAGCGAGGCCCACTGGCCGGCTCCGGCTTTGGGAGCCCCGAAGATGGCTTCAGGCAGGTTCTCGTTGAGGAACGCTGCTGCCATCTCAGCAGCAAGTTCCCGTTCGTCTTCTCCGGCCGCCTCCACCATCTCCTGCAAGGACCACAAGCATTGGATTTCAAACCATTAGGTAATCAGATTTTGCTTTTTCCTACCACAGTTTATTAATATTTCACATTGGGTGCAATGAATCAAAGTGAATATTAATAATAATTTACACTTTTGAATTTGATTATTGAAATGAATGAACTTTTCCACAATATTCTGATTTATTGAGATGTACCTGTATTATTCAAACGCTGAACTTACTATACTATATTTTTTATAGATGTGCCGTCTAACGCAAGTGAATCTCAAAACTATTTACATCGCCAGCGATGCAAACATGCGTCATATTCCCATAATCATCACACCAATGAAAGGTTGTCTATCTTAGATTGACAGCACTAGTAGAAACATTTTGCATTGGTGCAGTTACAGACAAAGTCAATGCAAAGACACAATTTGATACAAATTTCTCTCCAAGCGTCGCCAATGGCGCATCGCCCTAACTAAATAAAGAATCTCTACCAAGTCTGGTTCGCTAGATGCCAATCAAATCTACACACTGCATCAAGGGTTTACACGCTCAGTCCATGCATCTTTTGCACGCACCTCTGCCATTTGCTGTTTCCTCTGAGCCTTGGTGGCCTCCGTGTAAGCGTTGTGGTCCGTCTCGATCACGATGAGGTTGTTGGTCTCGGGGTGGATCACAAACTTCCGGGGCGTGCACTGCAGAGGGAAGGCCACCTGGTTGAAGACTGCGCCCAGCTTCTCCAAAGCCAAGATCCTTCAGGGAGAGAACCACATGAAGGATGAAGAATCAGACACACTCTTAACTCTATAAGACCCTTGTGATTTGCCCGAGAGTCGAATACAGAACTACACCAGTAAATCTTAATCAGTCAATGACACGGGTTGACTTGCAACTGGAATCATTAAGATGTAAAACAACAAATGTTTATTTACAATTATTTCAAAATAAAAATCCACGTGCCCTCGATTCCATAATAAAAGAGAAAAGAGGATGAATGGTGGCGCTAGGTCAGGGCGTGTACCTGAGTGTGTTGGTAGAGATAGCGACAATGCCTTCTGGGCACTGCTCAGAGGCGAAGCCGGATGCGTACTCCAGGGTTTCATAAGATAGCGGGGTCAGGTGAAAACGTGACTGGTAACAGTAGCTCAGCCAGGAGCGACTAGACATGGCCAGCACCTGTGAGAAAGAGGTGGAAAGGACGAGGACAACTTTAATGGTAGCAAAGCAGTTTCAACATTTGGTTTGATGTCACTTTTTTTTTTTAATTTCCAAATTTAGTTTTTGATGTTTGTTGCAGGAAAACAAAAGTTACATATATAAAGAAAGAGATTATAAACGAAAGGTTGTTCTTTAGGGTTAGAACTCAAAGGATGTCAGCGGCCCCCCAAGCCCCTCCTAGGACCTCAGAGAAGTGTCTGTTTGTAGGAGCCATGGCGAGGGGCAGGATTAAGGGAGAGTCCCACACTGCCAGACAGGGGCAATGCGGTGGGATACCACCAGAACAATGACTCGCGTGTGGGAAATAACAGTAATAGCAGGACGGGCAAGCACCAAGGGACTATTTGCACTTCTGAAAATAAAACATGAAATGAGGAGGAATCCCTAGAGCAGATCGGCCTGCCAGACGCTTAGTGGGGGAACTACACAGCTCGCCACAGGTCAGATCATGTCCCTTTGGTTACAGGGGGGTGAAAGGTTACGAGTCGCGAAACCGAGAGAGACGGCAAAGAATCAAATAAATAGACATACAGCTTCCTGTCCCTGCATCCGGACTCTGAAGAGCTTGACCGGGCGGGAGCCCAAATAGCGTGTTCTGGTGTCAGAGAGGTCACCGGTCACTGGGTCCAGAACGGTTCTGAGGAGCACTCCGTTCTACCAGAGGAGGGGGAAAAAAAACAAACGAAATCAAAACACGTGTCACGCATACAATTATGATTTGAGACGACATGAGAGACGATCCAACATCAAGCACGCAAAGTCCGGCCGATCTACCTGAAGCCCAATGTTCAGGTAAAGGAAGCCGATGGTTCCCTTCTCTCCCAGCTCGTCCTGTTTCTCCACGCCCCCCATCTCCACGATACAGAGGGACTCTGGTTGGGCCGGCAGGGCCTGCATACTCAGCGGCTGCAGACAGTCCTGGGATGAGAGTGGATGAGATGGGGCTAGTCATTACCATGGCAACAAGCAAACGTTCAAACGAGACGAGCCAGGGTAGGATGACTGACGATTCATTTTAAAAAGGCTACCAATCTAGGCCCGCGTGTGCACAGGAATAAAAACAAAAAAGGAGGCCGTGGACTTGTTCAATGGTTCAAGTTGGTTCAGAGAAGAATGTAGCTTTTCAAACAAAGACCTCAATCAGAACCACGTAGAGGGGTCAAATTTCAGGAGATCCGCTTAAGAAGGTCACAAGACCAACCACTACCAGCCAACTAGTGGACTAGTTTGAACCATGTCTGGACATCATTGAGCTTCATGACCACATTCTGGCCCAACAGACGTCAAGATATTTATAGAGATCAAATGTAGTGCTCACAATACATGCCAAATGTCTATACAGAAACAACAATTGTTTCTCGTGTATTGACTATTTCCCAGAATTGGCCATTTTCTTTGGGAAATGTCAAAGCAGTGCCAACTAAACGTTTGGCTTACTTGAAAATATGTAAATACAATGAAAAACTAAATGAAAAATATGTAAATACAATGAAAAACAGGATCCACAGAGTAATTACTTCAAATTGCATTTAATGCATGACACTGGGCCTCTGTCAAAGCCAAACACAAGCTATGGTCTGATCCAAGCTCAGTGCAGGAGCCACAGTCCGTTGGAGCCCTTGCTGCTTTCACTTTGATGGACAGGTGTATGACCTTATGAGCCTGTGTAAGCGTGGGTGCCTCCGACTCCCTTAAGAGCGGTTTAATACCAACCTCAGTCACCCGGTCAACTTCCCATTTTGATTGTGGGTAGGGGAGAGCCCCAGCAATGGTTGTACCCAGAGCAGTAATATTTAACTGCCAGTTCTAGTGTTCAGTCTTGTCTAAGAAGTGTGCCGTAACTCAGCGAGACAAGCAGCCTTGTTGATTGTCTTGTATTCTCGGTCAGGGAATAAAAGGATACGAGGTGGGGTGAAGCCTCGGCCTGCGTGCCACATACCAGCGGGTCCAGGGAGATGATGCGGACCGTGTTGTCCACCAGGCCCACGGCCAGGAAGCGGGTACGCTGCTCGCCGGGGGGAACGTTGGCCAGGCTCATGCAGACCACGTCGGCTGACATCTCCTTACGCTCTGTGTATTCATTGAGCTGGCCTGACTACAAAGCCAACATAGACACACACACACAGAGAGACAGAGACAGAGACAGAGAGAGAGAGATTAATGACAGGCGACACAGACCAAGTTCAGCCAAATAGACTTCAGGAATTGTCAACGCCATGAATCAAAAGCTACAAACCCCATTAAAATAATATATAATCATGTCTATGACATTTCCCTGATAATGCCAGATTAAAGCTGTGATCAGAGTGAATAGTTATTCTCTCCAAGTGGAAGTCAGAGAAGAGACATGAGAAACTCATCACTTCAACAGCACCAATAATACTGAGGTTCATGAGGGCTGCTATTCTAAAAACATTCTGTTCAGATAACAATTTAACAAGGTCATCTGGAGTACCAGAGTCATGGATGAGAGTCAAATTTAATTTGCTGACGATTCCCAAACACATAAAGCATACATAGTATAAATCAAAGTTGGCCTGATGTGCATCAGCTTTAATTTGCCTGTTGACAAAATGTCTAATAAAAAAAAAAAGTAAAATCTGTAACTTACCGGGTCCATCTCAAAGTAGACCAGCTCTCCCCCAGTGAGGGCGATCACTACCTGCCGCTGGTTCACGGCACAGCGGACAATCGTCTTCTTCCCGGGGGTCTTCCACTCGTTCACACGCTTGTCGGCCCTGATGTGGCGGATGCCGTCGGGGTACACCTGGGGAAGGAGGGATTATCGTCAGGGAAAAACACTTTCATTCCCTCCGAACAGGACGGTGGATAAATAACATGCCCCCATCGTCCCAGTGATGGCTACATCACATTTCTCAAAAATGCAGACTTTAAAGACGCCGTCAGTCGGGGTGAACCTCCTCTTGAGTGTTGAACAGAGTCAAGTGTGAGTTTTGGCTGTGCCCTTCCAGTCAGTTGGTTGTTATTCAAAGGGAGCCTCCAGGTGTGTTCCACTCACCTGCACCAGGGCATCCTCGCCCAGCAGCGAGCAGGACAGTGTGGGCGTGGTTCCCAGGAACCCAGAGTCCGTCACCTCCTCGACCGTCTCTCCGATGGACAGGACCAGAGTGGCGTTGACGAAGGACACGATGATGTAGGCGTCAAACTCGTCTGTTGGAGGGATGGAGAAAAAGAGGCAAAAGGCCTAATTTGAGTTCAGCAAACAATATAATTGTTGATACAAGCGGAAAAAAAAGCAATGGATTGAGGGGAGAGTTCAGAACCTCAAGCCTCCCGCTTCCCGCTATCTGGATTGATGATTACTACCAATAGGTTTATTAATTATTAAAGGTTTATAATTATAGGTTTATAAATGTAGTTTACCACTTTGGATGCAATAAGAGTACCATGTGTTGAGCAAAACCAATAAAGGTTGTTATTTCCGCTATGTCCTACAAAATATACATTGGCCATGATGACTATAACAAAGCTCCCAATTGTGATTGGCTAAACTGATCTATTCACTGGCTAGATCTGTAAAAACTTAAGACTCATAAAATTTATTTTGCTTTTTTTTTACAAAATGGAACTTGCTTCGTATGTGTACAGCCTTCAGCTCCAATTTGTAATTAGTTTTATTGACGTGGTGAATAATGACGCTCAATGAAGAATGACTTTCATTGTTGGTTCTGGAGTGGTAGTCATGTTTACAGGAAACAACAGCATCATACTTGTTATTCTCTGTTCTCCGCCACTGCCCCTTAAAACAATGAGGCGGCCATCCGAGCAGCTCATTAGCATAACTCCACGCAAGTCAGATTTTATTTTATATAGACTTCAGGAACGTCTTCAAAAAGACAGGCACATGATAAAGTAAAGTTACTTTTCATTCAAGATTAAACAACAGCTTCCCCTAGTGGGCATACATATTAGCAAGAAATAGTCTTGCTAATAGTCACCAACGAATGAGGATCAGGAATCTCTGATGCATTGATGATAATTAGACGTTACCTTCAACGTGTCTGCGCACTGTCCACACAGCGTTGGGATTACCGGGCAACTCGGACACAGCCATTTCTGACACCTGAAACAGAGGACAAAGGAAAAGAAACCAAAGATCAGATTAATGAGCAGAAATGTGCTGATGTTTCGTGGTACGGGGCTACCCTGCAGGTGTCAGATAAAAAAGATAAACTCCTCACATTATATTCAGAGAAGAGACATGAAAACTCATCATTTGATGCAGCCATGAGAGCAGGTTAGGATGTGCTCATAGAGAGGAGTTGTGTGTACCTCCAGTCCATGCCTGAGGACTCTCAGGGTAGACTTGGGACCTCTTCCACAGGCAACATACAGCTGAGGGGTGTCCTCGTTTGCCAAATCAGCAATCTGAGACCAAAAAAGGGGGAAAAGAGTCATTTGATGTTTTCAATGCAGTTGTCTGTTTTGTGCAGTTCATAACAAGGCACGAAATTTCTCGAGACAGGAAAATGGCTTCAAACGGCCTTGACCAGATTCATGCCACCTCAAAGGTCACAAGGTGCACGCTGTGTAAACTGAGGCGTTATTCCCAGAGGACTTGTCAACACCATGAAACAAAATATATAACCATTTCTATGACATTACCCTTTTAACAATGACTTAACTAGACCAACAAGGTTTAGATACAGACAAAAGGGGACACATCCAGGCCGACATGACCGCCAGATTAAAGCTGTGATCAGAGTGAATAGTTATTCTCTCCAAGTGGAAGTCAGAGAAGAGACATGAGAAACTCATCACTTCAACAGCACCAATAATACTGTCATGAGGGCCGCTATTCTAATATTTATTTCTGTTCAAATAATTATTTAGACAAGGTTACCTGAAGTAACCAGGGTCAGACATGATGACTTTAATTTGCTGACCATGTCCAAAACCATAAAGCAGTTTCCCCCGGAAAATGTTGCACAACTATTTTTTGAACAATATCACCAATCCATTGTTTATCATTATTTTTTTATACCTGGAAGTATGTTTACTTACATATTTCATAAAAATATGTATATATATATTTTTTTTTACATTGGTAGTCGAGGCGGGACCCTATTGTTTTTAAGGCGGCCGCGGCGCCTTAACCATACAGTGCTGGGGGAAACACTGATAAAGTTTGTAGAATGAATAAAAGTGTGCCTATTGACAACACCGACTCAGCAGCAGCTGTGGTAAAAGATAGTCCAACATATTTGCAATAGCAGGCACACAGACCACACACACACACACCTGGCAGGACATGATAGGGGACAGGTTCTCCGATTCATCCACCAGCACCAGGTTCTTGAGGGGGCGGGGCTGGAAAAAGAAGGTGTCGCCTTCCTCCAGAGGCATGGCTGAGGAGAACTCGGGCTCCTCGTCATCGTCGCCCAGGTGAGCGATCTGGTACAGGTAGCTGGACAGGCAAGGGCAAAAGTCAGATGTTTAACGTGATGTTCTTTACAGTCTAACCATACCATTATAAGATTAAATACAATATCATATCTCAAAAGAGGTCAAAAGGTGCACGCTGTGTTAACTCAAGGGTTTTACCACGAGGATTTATAGAATCGTCAACATGAATCATGAATCAACAGCTACAATCGACACCATGAAACAAAATATATAACCATGTCTATGACCATATCATAATAACAATGATTTAACTAATTTGAAAAGACACTCAAAAGGGTACAGAACCAGGCCCACATGACTGCCAGAAAAGATCAAAGCTGTGATCAGAGTGAATAAATTAATCTCTCCAAGTGGAAGTCAGAGAAGAGACATGAGAAACTCATCACTTCAACAGCACTCTTAATAGACTCTAATTGCGCCATTATAAAATAAAATATTGAGATTATTCCAGATTAATATGATTTTCCCTATTTCACAGAATGGACTGCGGTCACAAACAAGTAAATAAAAAAAAGGGAAAAGGATACTTACTGGTTTCCAAACTCGGAAGACACAAACAAGAAGCCAGTTTTGAGGACACACATGGCCGTTGCCACGGGGATGGTGTCAAAATACTTCATCCTGATTTCCGTAACCTAGAAAAAAAAGCCTAGTTAATAGAAGCCTTTGGGAAGAGGTTGAATGACTACTACTGAGCTTGTTGAAGTTCAGTATTCAGAAAATACAACGTTTCTAGGAAACCAGCAAATCCCTGTGTGTAGGGACAGAAGGCACAGCTGTGTCCCGAGCTCTCTAAACCACTAACGTAATGAAACGGGAGACTTCTTTCATTTGAATTAGTTGGCTTGTCTTTCTTCAAAACGGACACTGGTCTTTTTGCAACCGCAGGCAAACTTAATTTATAAATCAAACTTGATTTATAATGCAACTTTAAAAGAATTAAGGTACGAATATATTCCAGCGTAACGCTGAACATAATCTAGCCAGTGACGGGTAGACTGTAGCCGAACGGTCCTTTATGCATCTGGTTGGACACTTTGACTGATGCGTTACTCAAGGGGATATTTTGCAATCTACGATGGCTGACTTTAGACAATGTAACTTTGTAAAGCACTAGCGTTGCCAGCTTTACGCTATCAAAGCACACCAATGTTAATCAGTGCGCATGCATGTACAGTGGAAAATGCAGGTCTTCTCGGTTAGCATGGACTGGATTTAAAGTTGTTGTTAACAACCCCCACCATCCATTGCAGCCCAGCAGCACTCTACCGGTGACGGGTAGATTGCTTCAATGGACTTCAATGCCTTGCAACAAGACATTGGTAGTGTAAATCCCAAACAAACTAAAAGCTAAGGATCCAACTCTTCCAGATAGCGGGGAAAGATTTGCTCATTTGGAAGTCATGTTTGTAGTCTGGATCCTCTTGCCTCAATCTGCCCCCCACACACACACACACACACACACACACACACACACACACCTGTTCCGTGGGCAATGTAAACTCACCATCTCCTCATCCGTCTCCAGTGTAACCTTAAAGATATCCCCCTGCTCCGTCTGGGCCAAGAAGAAGAACATGGACTTGGTCTTGTGGGTTGCCGAGCACACGAATATCATTCCCCGCTCGGGGTCGTCCAGATCATTCTGCAAGGCCACACAAAGGAGAGATACAGAACAAAGAGCGATTAACAATGAGCAGCAGGGCTACATCGACTGTTGCTCGATCATATAAAAGCGTGGATGAGCTTATCTGTATCCGCTGCGGATAATATGGTAGGATTTTAGCAATTTTTCCAAGATTGCAGTTAGGTGAAACTTATGATAATGACTTCCAATCTGTGGAAATCTCTGCATTCTTTCAGAGAATGCCATTTTAGGTGCAGCTCAAAACAATAAACATGAAAGGTATTTTGAGAGGGCCACACTGCGTTGATCAGCTTCAGAGCTACAAAGGAATTCCCAAGGTTCAAACTGTTAACACAAGGGTTGTACCTTAAGGATGGTTGATGCAATGAATGAAACAAAAAAAACAACGTTTTTAATAAACATTACTCTCCTTAAACCGCCCTTGACACAATTGACCATAGCAGTCTTCAGCGTCTCGAACACCATGTTGGCATCAACGGTGTCGCTCTTTTCTGGCTTGGATCTCATCTCACAAATGGAAGGTCATTTGTTCTCTGAAGACTCAAAACACTGCACCCTAAACTTTGGTCTCCCCTAAGGGTCTGTCCTTGGTCCAAATTTCTTAATATTTTGACCATTAAATGCCTTGAGTAAGACCTGGAACGGGTTTCCCGAGATTTGTTTACTGCGTTGCTATGGTTACCGGTCTTGCGTATTCCAACGGTTTATTAGGTTTCTAATAAATCGCCGTCTAATCAATACCATGAGGCAGAGGCAGTGAATTAAATTCACTGCCTCTTCCGTGGTCATTACAATATTATGAATAGACTGCGTCGGGTTCTCCGACGACTCTCCCTCTCGGCCTGCCCATAACAGGTTTGAATATTAAGGGCTGCCTAATATTCGTTCGAATTTGATTTATTTTTTGATATTCTAATTATATTCGAATAACAAAGTTCGGAGTCAAAGCCCTACTCATGAATAAGCTTCCCCTGTTATCCGGACAACACTAGAATCTACATTTCTATAGAATCAAACATACAACTTGCATGACTGCCATTACAAAATGGATGTCCCATAACTACTTGCAGCTCAGCACAGGGAAAACAGACCTGATAATCATCACCAGCAACACCGAAGATAATTTGAATCCGTCTGTGTTTTGTACCCGTTTCACGAATGACGGCGTCTTGTTCAGCCCTATGCATGAGCCCAACACAGCGGCATTCTTTCATCGGAGAAACATTGCTTAAATCAAATCAATGTTATCTGCAGCGGATGCCGATACGCTCATCCACTTTTATACTGTCTAGACTAGAAAACTGTTATGCACTGATCTCTGGTTCACCAAACTACAGAAAAGCCTCCAGTTTACGCAGACTACAATGACAATAATTGTGCTTATTACTCCTATTCTTACCTCGCTCCACACGCCCCTAGCAACTACCAGATTTGATCTTACCTAGAAAGCCATGCGCGGATTAGCATCATCCTACCTGAAGGACCTTTCATTGCTTCTAGTCCTTCTCAACCCCTCAGGTCTTCGGGAGCAGGGAACCGAGTGTTCTACTATCGAGCGCCCTATCTAGGAAATTGCCTGCCCCCTGGAATCAGGGAATCTGATTCTGCTGAGATAAAGCAAAGCTGGAACCTTTTACTCTTTCGTTTGGTACCATGGGGTGCTCTCAGCTGCTGTTGCCGTTTGCTGCACTAGATTAATGGTTACCTACATGTTTTCTGTGCACCCAGCCCCATCGTATTCAAAACTCATTTATTTTACTGTGTTGCGCTAAAGTCTATACAAACAGTCTCGGTGGGCCCTCTTCCTCTTAAGGGCCCACAGATCCAGGGATGTCAAGCAACTTAAAAAAATAAAATCTTAGATTTTCACGTCCATTGGCTGACATAACATACTGACATTTATTTGGCATGGTCTGTTTTTTCTGCCCCTCACCAGCCAATCTCTGGCCATGGTACTAGGCCCTCTAGCAAATGCCATTCTGCGTCTCGCTCACTTTTTCAACTTTCCTCTTCTGTCCTCATCCTTCTCACCATTGGAGCAGCCTAATTTCCCTCCCTCTTCCCCTGAATCATCCCCTTGCTGACTGTTACCTAGACAGACCCTTCTACAAGAAAGCGGACACAGGATTGACCTCTCATAACCTGCTTTTAGCCTAAAATACAATACAACAGTCTACTTGATGTTAGTGTTGTGAAGCTCCTTTCAGTTGAAAGTTCTACAAATGACTGCTTGTTATAACCTCCTGCTACCACTGTACAAGCTCACCTTGTCTTACAACCTCAGTTACATCAGGAGAGATGAGGGACCTGTTGCTGCTCCACTCTCTGTGGCAGTTTCTGAAACTAAAGGCCATGTGTCTCATGATGTCATGCTTTGCTTGACTTTTTATTTATGTGCTACATGCGTCATATGTCAAAGGTATGCTGATTAATTTACGATATTGAGTAATTCATGATAAATATAATGCCATTATGCTCCAAGCTAGATTCCTCGCTGACTGCTTTCCATCTAAACAACTGCTGATATTAGCTTAAACCATTCTCAAGCCATGGTTCTTAATGGGAGATGGACTGGATGCCTGGTGTGTTGCGGTGACTGGATAATGTGACGGTTGCCAGCCTGCTCACCGTCCACTCCAGTGGACGGTGAGCCATTTCCCCCCTTCTAGTTAATTAGTCTTTTCCTTGCCCTCTCAGGGGCTAGGATTAGGGGGAAGAGGTCATAAATATATGGCTTGTTAAGCCCTTTGAGAGTGCGAATGTGATTAAGGGCCAACAAATAGTTTGACTTAAATTGTCTTGTTTTAAGAGCAGCCAGGTTTAACCTCTTTAGCTTATACACCCCGATTTAAAATAGTTTATAAAAAGGTATTTAAACACATGACCAATTATTCATGTGGTACACCACTATATCCTCCACTTTTGAGTCCATCGTTAGCTAAACTAGATTTGGCACTAGATGCTACTCTCTAAAACAACATTTATTACAGACATAAATACAATATTCCACTTGCTGTGTTCTAGCTTTACTCAACTCTAACCAAGTGGTGTCCACATTGAATATTTCACTTGCACAACAATCTCACATGCGTTATCTTTCTGGTACAAGGAAAACCTCTTATATCCCATTGTGCAGTGTTGGGAGAAATACTCAATTTACCTTAGGTTCAAAGTAGGTTCAAAGACATTGACAGAAGAGTGCACAACCATGCACACATGAAAGCAAGAATGAAGCTGTGATCAGAGAAATTCGTTAGTTTCTCCACATGAAAGTCAGAGAAGAGACATGAGAAACTCATCACTTCATCAGCAATCATAATACTCTGGCCGTCAGGGATAACTGCATTTAGGGCTATTCATAATATTAAAATACTTCAGATAGTGCCTATCACAAGTGAACCAACCTTATTGTATACAGCCTCATCAACAAGACATTACCGGCAACGGAGAAGGCTTTGGGCTACTTAATGATACCCTGCTCCAAAACTGTAAAAATTAATGAATTTTTAGTAGTTTGGTTTACCATTTCCTCGATGAGTACTCAAATACACGTGACCATTCCTAGTATACACAACATGGTCCCATGGTTTCAGCACTAGTTGTCTCAACTCATGGTCTAAACATTGGACAGATTATACCATGGCACACAATCCTTACCCTGCGTCTTGGGATAGGACAGCGGATGTCTGGCTGGTCTCCAAAGTTCTTGTAGGTGATGTAGTTTTCAGAGCAGATCAGAACGCCACTGGGACCATCCGCACCACCAGGCACTAGACGAGAAAGAACACGTTAGTTTTGTTTGATATTGAAACGGTTCATTTTGTGTGCAGCAAGCTTAGGGGTTTTAATTGAAACAAAGAATGTCTTCCTTGTTCTTTCAGGCAGAGTAATATTTTTAACTGCTTGTTATACGTCACATTTATTTACAAACGTTTAAAATTTGGGTACGATAATCACAACGGCCTATTCTGCTTCGGGAAGCACATTAGATTGGGTTAAGGGATGTATTTTCTGTCAAGGTGACTGCAACTAATGCCTTGCAGTAGAGCTGCAAGATTTTTGGCAAAATGATTTTCACGATTATTTTGATCAATATTGATATCACGATTATTCATTGGAAAAAAAAATCTTTTGAATTTCTACCACCCCCTAGTGGTAGGAGCAACACACTGTGCTTGCGCCTCTGTGCAGGTGTACAGGGAGCGCTTGGTTGTTTTTCTTTTTTTTTGCGGATGCATTGCTTAAAAAAAATATTGCGAGAACACTACGCGTCATCGTGGGACGGCAATATCGTCATTGCAATAAAAATTCGATATATTGTGCAGCCCTACCTTGCAGAGTATATCAGAATTTCTCATAATTTGGAGGCTGTTTTTGATAATGCATGCATCCTGCCTCTAAGGTAATGGAGCGTTGCTGTACTGCCTCCAGGAGCAAGGCTAACCCCGCGAACGTTGTGCAGGTTCAAACAGGCATTGGATGTTACTTTGTTCCGTTTCAAAAATGAAAAACCGCTTACCAGTAATGAGGAAGTTCCCGTGCTCCTCCAGGGCTTCGCTGTACTTGCGGACCACATGGTTCAGACCGAGGTCCAGTTCATAAAAGGTCAGAGTCTGCTGGGTATTGGCTGCTGCCTCTCCAGTAGGGTCGTTGTCAGCTTCCTGAGAGAAGGGAATAGAACCGTTAGGGTCGTTGGCTGACTGAGGATTTTCCTACCCAAATAAATACAGCAATTTATCTTTGAGCGTTAAAGAGAAATTAAATATTAAGACTGTTGCCTTCACCCCAACTGCAGTATTTATTATGGTCTTGAAACAAGATGAAGCAATGTGCTTCAAAGACTAAAAGAAGTAACCTCAAGCTCCTGAAGGAGCCGACAAAGGAAACGGACGCATCAACTGAAAGGACTGGACGGAACATTAAGTGGCCAGGTTCTGACACAAAACACACAGAAAATACACTGACCAGCTCTCATAGGAATGTTGCCGTGAGACAAATCTCCATTATAACATTACAATATTTGAAGTAGACCATCACTCTTTGAAAAGAAACCATGACAAAAGTGTACACATCCACGCACCCAGGAAAGTCAGAATGAAGCTGTGATCAGAGAAAATAATTATTCTCTCCAAGTGCAAGTCAGAGAAGAGACATGAGAAACTCATCACTTCATCAGCTCATTTCTTTCACCCTGTTCTTCAAATAATAATTGTGATACATCTCTGGTTACATCAGTTGTCCCCAGAGTCCAACGTGATATTTGCTGACAATAACTTGCCCGACACAGAATACAGTATACATTAATACACAAAAGAATACAAAAGAAGAGTATAAGAATCAATGGTTTAAGCCTTACCTCATAGTCCATCTCCAGGCAGGCAAACATAGGGTTCTCAAAGCCCACGTCCACCCCCACCACATGGTAGACCAACGTGTTGGCCTTGTGGGCCTCAAGAGGCGAGGAGATGGTCAACCTGGCCGCCGCGTCTCTGTTCAGAATGTACACCAGCTTCTGTTTTTCAATTGCACCTGGGGAAGACGGAGTGGGAGTAGAGTAATACGATTAACACACTGGTACGCCATTACCGCAGAGAATACTTTCTACAGGAAAAAGCCAACGACACGCACACGTTGCAGTTTTTCCTTGTGTTTCATGCAGCTGGCCAAATGCAAAAGTACAAGTTGCAAAAGCAGCTCAGCAAGCTACATTGCATAGTTAAATTAAGCACCGCTAAACACAACTGTAATTAGTTGTATGGGCTGGCGGTCACAATACTGCAGATTAAAGCCTAAATATGTACCTAGAAAAGGTACGGTATAGTCAGGATTGTGTATTGCCAATGCCATCATCCGCATGCGTTTGTTCAACGTTCTGTCTACTAGACAATATTCTACAAATTACCCTTTCCAAGTAATTAATATTAGGCAAAAAATATATTATATTAAACCTCTCGACGGCATTAATATAATCACTAACAAGGTTGTCCATGGCGATGCAGAGCATTGACTAACTACTAGCATTGTACGTTCCTATTACATTGAATGCGTTTCCACCGGATGATAAAAGAAATACAAATCATTGAGTTTAAAGGTTGGGTATGGAATTCTCTTTTTTGGCTATTTTTGCAAAATTACTTGAAATCCTTATCATAATCCACTTACAGCGACTGAGTTAGAAGTACTGACATTAAAATTAAACAAATCAATCATCTGTGGAGCAGGCAGGGCTCGATAAACTCCAGCCAATGATTTCCACAACCACCGAGTGGCATTGGACAGTAAGTACGCCAATCAAACGGTCGTACTGCACTCCCCCTCCCCCGCTCGTGACCTCTTCGTGCACGTACTCAAAGCTCGTGAACCAGAGCAAGCTTCTGTTTGTTGTTATCCTGCGGTAGCTACTGGAGCTAGCTAACTAGCTAATGGCTCGCTCTTGCGTATCTGTGTTTGCGCTCGTGCATGATTGCGCATCCATGTACTCGGAATGGGTGGAGTCAGCGTTGAAGGAGAGGGGATAGGACCATTTGAGTTGCATATTTTCAAAATCCCATACCCAACCTTTAATGGTTCTGCGAAAAGGCGACAATTTCAATTTTGTATAAACAAATAAATCAGTTTAACCAATCACATTGCGGTATCTTTGTCAACAAGTGGAACGCCCTGTAACCTATGACTTACCAATCATGACAGCTCTGCCTTTGGGGTCCACAGCCAGGAACTGACCGGGTACAATGCGTCTGCAACCACTCTTGCCAAAAGTCTCCTGGTGGATCTTCTCAAACATGTTTTTTGAGGGATGGTATTCCAGGATGACGATCCGTCCACTGTCACTACCTACCACAATGTAGTCTGAAATGCAAATACAAGAGCGTTTTATAAGGTGTCTGTCTGATTATGATTACTGACAAATTTGGGTACAAAAGTAAAAGAAAAAGAAGTTAAGAAAATAAATAAGATGAGCATTTCAAACAACATGAAAATTAAATTAAAGTGAATTACAGATATTGATCTGGACAACGTCTCATGCCAGTGTAATATACCTTTGGTTCCTCCAGTGAGTCTGAAGGCCATCAAGGATCTCACGATTCCGAACACTTCCATCGTAAGCAGGGTGTGGACTTTCCCCGTGTTGGCATCAGGCCGCAGCAGTTCAAGAATTTTCCCCCGAGAAACGACAATCTCCTGCATTTTGGTGCCTAAGAGCAAAAAACATCTCACTCAGTTACCAACTGCACTAACATTCATTCAATAGGAACATACTATGAAAGTTTCAAAAAGCAACCAGATACGAAGGGTAACAGTTTGAATCCACAGCAAGCATTCAATACTTGATAGAGCAAACAGAAAGTTCAATCATATCCATTTTATTATAAATCTCAAAAGGGATCAAAAGGTAATCATAGTATGCATTTTGCTGCTGTCCCCCGATTTCCCCTTGAGTGATTAATAAAGTATTGTGTCATCAACTGCTACTTAACTTTAGCTTATGTGTTAACATTTGGTCAGATATAGCCTGACTTGATTGATATACAAGTAGAGTTTGCTTGGGTTACTCACAGCAACATTGCTCAACAGTTTGAACTGAGTATACTCAGCTAGTATTCAAAGTTGTATTACGCAGTGACCAATGCGATAACTCTTTGGAAGCTAAGTATTTTGGAAGCCAATATTGTGTCTTACCAATATATCAATGACACTTATCTCTCATGAAAAAAATATTTCTATGTAAACAGCAGGCTGCGTTCAATTCACAATTCACAATAGAAAACAAACACATAACGTATGAAACGCAGGCCAAAGTAAGGTGCGACCAAAACATCAACAGCCCAGCTATATCCCCGTTCTTTACCTGAGAAGTTGCCATGGATGGCATGCGATATGCCAGTGGCACGCTGCAAAGTGATGTTGTACAGAAACATGGCTGCCTACGAGAAAGTATCCAAAGTAGGTCTTCAGGAGCTGGCCACAGCCCTCACTAAACAGGTCCAAACTAGAGATGCAAACAGAAGGACACGACAAAATGAAATCAGCATTGAGAAGATATACGGTTTTGTGTTTGTAGAGTTATTGGGGATTTTATAATCTTGTTTTCCAACGTTGCATAACTAATAGTCACTTTGGTTCGATTGTGTAATTATGCAATATTGGGACAGTCATGAAAAAACTAAATACATGATTACAAAATACATGATACAATTCATGATGCCGTAGAATACATGTGTGATATGTTCATCTCGGTATGCATGCTATTTCCCCATTAAGTAACCGCTAAAAACTAGTTTGAATATTGCGTCTCAATATTGATGTGAACTTGCCCGATTTCCGTAACAAAGTGGCTATCTCAAAATAGAAACCGTATAGAAACTGCTGTTTGACAACTGTGAGCCATTTTAAAGTCATAATGATATTGTTTAGGATAAACCCCATAGCTAGATATTGGGCTAGCTAGGTCCATTCATACAAAGCGACCCATCCAAAAGATACATCTGTAACTACAAATATATTCCAAATCTATGGGAAATAATCAACGCATAATACATCCCCTGAATAGTGGATACCGTGAGCATAAATAATATAAACTTTTTACCGTTGCCAATGAAAGGATGACTTAGATTTCAAGTTGATTAGAAATCATTCCCAATAATAACAAGTAGGCCTACGACAAATTAAACGAATGGCGGCCGTTTCGGGGTCCTTCGTCAACAATAACGTCGTCATACACTAACAGAGTGGCCAGCACTCGCCTGATGGATATTCTATAAATGTGTGTGACCGTCATATGTAAACTCTCCTGTAGATGGCAGCATTATTTACCGCTCCAAAATGCCTATAAAGTGTAGACTTTGCTGGCCATACGTTTTTAGGTTGTGAATTGCAAGAATCGTTTTACATTTGAAAATGGTAGCATAAATTGTAAGAATCTTATTACGTATTTAGCCCATTGCTAGTTAACAACCAACTCTTATATTAAATGTAAACTGGTTGTGTGTCTAATATATCATTTTGAGGAAGGTTTAGTCAAAATAAAAAGAGTGCAATTCTCTTTTATTATAGTAGGATGGGATATCAGTCGTCTGAGGAGCAACACAAAGCTTTTAACGTAACTGGCAAAGTATTAATCCATCTATCTATCGATCCATCCATCCATCCATCCATCCATCCATCCATCCATCCATCCATCCATCCATCCATCCATCCATCCATCCATCCATCCATCCATCCATCCATCCATCCATCCATCCATCCATCCATCCATCCATCCATCCATCCATCCATCCATCCATCCATCCATCCATCCATCCATCTATCCATGCCATCCATCCATCCACTCCCATCCATCCATCCATCCATCCATCCATCCATCCATCCATCCATCCATCCATCCATCCATCCATCCATCCATCCATCCATCCATCCATCCATCCATCCATCCATCCATCCATCCATCCATCCATCCATCCATCCATCCATCCATCCATCCATCCATCCATCCATCCATCCATCCATCCATCCATCCATCTATCTATCTATCTATCTATCTATTTATTTATTTGTTTATTTAGCAGGGACAATGCACAACTCATTAGCAGTACCAGAGTTAGCTATACTAGTTAGTCCCTGGGCAGGAAACAGAGGATAACATCTCTGGCAAAAGGGAAACCTAACACTGAAGTATAAAAACAATAACACACAATTTTACAACAGTAAAACACAACAACACAATACAAACAATAAAATCACAACATTAGGACACCACAACAACAGCACAACAAGAAAACAGGACATCACAACATTAAGACAACAGTCTATGCATGATGGCTACATGATTGGGTCAATTTCAGCCATGATTTCATTTCTATCTATCTATCTATCTATCTATCTATCTGTCTGTCTGTCTGTCTGTCTGTCTGTCTGTCTGTCTGTCTGTCTGTCTGTCTGTCTGTCTGTCTGTCTGTCTGTCTGTCTGTCTGTCTGTCTGTCTGTCTGTCTGTCTGTCTGTCTGTCTGTCTGTCTGTCTGTCTGTCTGTCTGTCTGTCTGTCTGTCTGTCTGTCTATCTATCTATCTATCTATCTATCTATCTATCTATCTATCTATCTTTCTATCTCTTTGATGAAGGTAAGATAGAATTGATCATAAACATAGAAGTATCTTCTTTTTTTATATGAATTAAAGTTAGGACTATATTGTTGAATATTGGTCTGTACAGTTATGAAATGTCCTTGTGTATATTTGATGAATTCTAATCTTTTTTTTTTATCAACAAATTGAAGGCTTAAAAGGGAGAGTACAAACCATCTCTCATATTTCTATAAACTTATTTGCGATTATAGTCATGTCTCTGGTGGACTACCCCCAGCTTTGTTTTATTGTAGGCTATTTGGTTCATTAATATTGCAACCATTAATAGCGTTTCGATGTAATACTAAACGATACAAGTGTTTAATTAGAAACTTGACTAAAAGGCAGGCTGTCAACTTCCGGACTACAAAAATAGCACCACACTATATATTCACTGATGGGGTCGATGTGCTCATGACCAACGAGGACGATCCTTATTCAGCGAAGACACCAACACCGCTTCACGACCTGCCGTGTAGGGGGGTCTGGGAGGACGAAATCTTTTGTCGAATAAAATCCGTCTTTTTTATTTTTTGCAACCAAGAAAACATCTACAGCTTTGCGGTTTCGTGGCCTCTCCTCATCTGGAATCGTCTTCACACACACTGGCACTGCACCGGGACGGACGTGGATTTGTTTCCAATGGACCCTGCGCCTGTATCGCCTTTGTCGTTCTGACCGGTCTCTCACTCGCCTTCGGGGAGAGTATAACCACAGTATAAAGACGTTGGGATCACACAGAGGCAAGTGCATGAACCAGTCGTAGACGCGTCTTGAACCCGATGACGCCCGGAGCACGTCTGTTACTCTGTTATTACACGTCCGTTACACGCCTCACCGTCTGAGGCGGACACACCGCCGGCCACGGTGGAAACAGCCCACGATCCTTTTAACTGAGGTGAGTTGATTTTTTTAATTTTACATTTTCCTTTTATGTGGTTGCACTGGGTTGTTGCTATGTTAATTGGGTTCACTATTGGACATTTCGTGGCATAATAGGAGGAATCGAGGGCATCATTAATGTCTTGAGCAGTTTGTAGACCTCAGTCAGCTATATAGGCTGGTGGACACAATAACTTGACGTTATATCCCCCTGCTGCTTATCGCCTCATAGTCCGTTCTTTCTTGTATTTGCTCCCCATCGTCGCATCTGCCGGTTTCACAGATTCTTGTTAATTTCCCCGTCCCACCTACTTAGGTCCTCTGCGCCTTAATTTCCGTTTCGTATTATCCCCTCACCCACTTTCCCCCTCTTCTGTTCACCCCGTTACCCCTCCCTCGTCCTCCTTCCTGCCAGTGTTGCTAAGATACGGCTTCAGCCACAGCCCATTGAAGCATAGTTTTAGGGGAAAGTACCTTAACAAAAGCTTAAGATAGAGCGAGATTACTTATTCAAAGTAGCCTATTAAGACTATGATGTGGCGCTCTGATTTTTGCATATAGTTTAATTGCATAACCTCTATGAATATATTTTAATATTTCTTCATACAACAATATTGGGCAAATTTGAAATATCTCAGTGGTGGAAATAGGCATCTCCTGTGCTCACTCTTCATGTGTTGATCCATGTGCCATCATTGTTCTCTTTGTGATGAATTGTTAGAAAGTGGCGTTACGCACAGTAGTAGGCCATAGAGACTGAACACAAACACAGCCTCATATAGAGAGCAGCAACACACAAAGCAGTGGGGGGTGGGAGCTCTAGAATAGCGTCTCTTATCATCATGAGACGTGAAATGTAGGCCAACATGAATTGTCAAAGTAGCGGCGCATAATCAGCTTCAAACCCGAAACTAACTGTAAGCAAGCACACTGTTACACTTGTGACTGAATCCAACCGCATTTCCCATGACTGGTGTATTCACTTTGGGTGAGAAAAGAGAAGTGAATAACCTCACCAAGATAGCAACCTGACGCAGGCCACAGGTGGATCCAATTAACACATGGTCTATGTTAGTCCACTCAGTCATATTGGACTCTTCTAGGGTTACTGTCAACCATCAACTGTGCCCAAACCATTTAGTTTTTATTTAAATTAAGATAAAGCAGAACTAAACCAAACTTTATGAAATAATTGTATCGAGCTGAAACCATAATTAGACAGAATACCAATTCGAAGATTTAAAGCCAAGCTAAGAAAACAAATATACCTCACTTTGAAGAGACTTACTGCAAGGAAAATAGCAATGTCCATGAACTAGACATTGACCAAACATTAGCTGGCTCATCACTTGAGATTATAGAGAATGGAATGCATCCATTATGAAGAGGGAAAGAATACCATTTCCAGCACAGTACGTTTCCCAAGTATGTGTTTGAACTGGTCGAGGTCCAAGGAAAACCAGAGTCCTGGTCGAGGTCCAAGGAAAACCAGTCCTGGGGATTTGCTGGGAGTGCTGAGCAGAACTTGAACCCAGTGAACAAAAGGAAATATCTGTAAACGGAGAATGCAAAGGAAATAACAAGGAAAGACAAATGACAAATCAAGTCAAGTTCGAGTTAAGTTAGAACAAGGTAAAGAGTCAAGTTAGAACAAGGTAAAACAGAATATTGTCATTCTGTTTGTTCGGCAGTGGGTTACAACGTCAGAAAGGATTTTTAGAGCTTCATTCATTGATGCCAGATCACGCGGTGACAATTAAATCCAGAGGCATACAGTGCAAGATCGTTTTAGTAATGTATGTAATGCCTGTAATGCCCTGTTATATTGTTATACAGCATTGTCTTTATACTCTTGACAATAAAGTTTAATTCTAATCTAAAGTAGTTGTAGGTCTTCATTATTATACAAAAGGAATGGCCTCCAGGCAAATTAAGTGTGATGAAAACCCCCAAAGGCAGACTCCCTCTGATTGCATCACATCTTCAAACTGTTTCACAATACTGACACACATTTTTCTACAAACCTAAAAAAGAATCAGATTTCTCCGGGTTGCTTGAGAGGAATTATTTGTGTTCTCTTTCCATGGCTACTGGCCATAGCTTCTGTCTAAGCCTGCATCCAAAATACCAAAACAGACAAGCAGTTTTGAACCCATTTGTATTGAGCCCAAAACGTGAAACTTACATGACATGTTAAACACAGAGATAAGATTAATGAATGACAATGCAATATTTCAGCAGTTTTCGGGAAACCATCCGAACTATGATACCAATTGAAATTGACTGGTAATCTTCTCTAATGGCAATATGATGACTGAATACTAAAACACCAGGGTGATTAAAATTCAGAACATGAAACACTTGACCGCTCAGCACAAATGGCTTACTTCTAACTTCCTTGTTAAGGAGGCTGGTGGCATTCAGCAAAGACAAATAAGCAATGGTAGTCAATGATATCTGACCAGGCCTTTTGTGTAGGAATTGTCTGGTATAAACCTCTCTCTCTCTGTCTCTGTCTCTCTCTCTCTCTCTCTCTCTCTGTCTCTCTCTCTCTCTCTCTCTCTCTCTCTCTCTCTCTCTCTCTCTCTCTCTCTCTCTCTCTCTCTCTCTCTCTCTCTCTCTCTCTTCTCTCTCTCTCTTCTTCTCTCTCTCTCTCTCTCTCTCTCTCTCTCTCTCTCTCTCTCTCTCTCTCTCTCTCTCTCTCTCTCTCTCTCTCTCTCTCTTAAATTGTGATTTAGGTAAGCTCTAGCCTATTCAGTATTATATTTGAATAAGATGTGTAGTTTATACTCATGCATTGAAATTATATCTAGAATAATTTATTTGGTTTATATTCACTCATTTTGATTTCCGTATATGTGCATCAATTCTGAGGAAAACTAACACACCCTTAATTCCAAACTTAAAGTAGGTTAATCCTTAACCTTGGTAACAAACAGGGTTTAGTTTGGATCTACATCTCAAAAGTGCATCCTCTTTTTGGATCTTGATTCTCTTGTCGTTTTTAAGCTCTTTGATACGGGCTGGGCTGCTGTCTATCAGGCATTCATTTCTATTCCCCAACACCCCCCACCCACCCCAGCCCTCTGTGAAGTATGTGAAGGCACTCGTGGGAGAAACTGAAGGAGACCTTTGGTGGTTTTTTTTAGGTCTAGTTAATCGATGTCCTGTCAAGGCCAGAGATTAAGGGCTTTTAAAAACCGAACAAGACTTGAATGAGATATGCATTTAATACGTTTTCCTTCCTCGATTGATCTAGCATGCCACACAAAACATTGTCCCTGCCTTCCACTAGAGAAAATAACAAACCACTTTCCGACCATGGCTAGGTTCACAACTAATAGGGAGAGAGGAACTCAGCTTTTTTTTCTTCCATAGTGGTGCATTGCTTGTTTTAAACAAGAATAATCAATTTCTCTTGATATGTGTGCTTTGTCTCTTCTACATGTAAGCAAAAAGAAAAAAACGCATCTGTTAAGCTCAGCCCGCAAGAAATAATAATAATATTCTGTGATATTGTCTATTTTTCCTCCCCCAAAGAACGATGATGGTATGTCCTTGTACTTGATGACCCTATACTCCGAACATTACGCGGTGGCTCTCTGCTGGTTTGTTGAGGTGTCACGTTTTAAATTCCTCCACGGCTCCTGCTCTACTGTCATCCCAGCTACTCAGGTTAATGCCTGGACAATGTGCAGACTCACACACATTTGGATCTGCAAGGATGATTACATCCTGATACGAACCTAAGACCGATAGCAAAACAAAAACTGCTTTTTTTTCCTTTTACTTAGCTATCGGTAAAACAGCCAGGTTGTGGCCGCCATTCACTTCAACAGTTATAATTTGCAGACGCCAGAACCAGGCTGCTGCGTTAAGACACAGCTGAGGGGACAGAATGCATAGCACTGTGTCCTGTATTGAGGGCATACAGATAAGTCAATACCAAAGCCATTTAATCTGTCTTTTGTGTCCCAAAGTTTATTTTATGTTCAGTAGTTTGGACTATGCTTAGGCCAAAGCCTTAGCTTTAAAATGCTGCTCAGCACTTCTCCTAATTTGATTGGCTAGGCCTTCAATCTGGAAGACACGGGGGCAAGCGGGGGGGGGGGGGGGGGGGGGATTTGGCACGGGACTATATCTGTCCATTTTCCAGCCCAAACATCCCCTAGTGGCCCTTTTAATGCGCTTAAAAGCCGAACGATTAAATGTGTACTATGGTCGTCTTTATAGGAACATGTTCTAGTCCTCGAATATACTCTTCCTTTTACTTTACGAGCACGTGTCATCCGACCTTGAATATCCCTTAAACGTACAGACAGCGCCGTGTGGGATAGGGATCAAAATGGTGCCGCACGGACGTCAGAGTCTTCCTGTGTAAAGGGCAGAGAGGTAAAATGGAGAGCAGCTGTGACAGATGCTGGACTCCTGGGGGGCAGTAGGAGGGGGTGGAGGTGGTGTCCTCCCCATCGAGTAACGGAGACCTAAATGTGCACTAATGAGAGGGATGACGACGAGAGCGGGACGGACGGGGCCTCACTTCTCTTTGAGAGTGCAATCTGTGTGGACGAAGTGTTTGTGGAGAGGAGAGAGCTTTTAAACATTGTGTCGAACAACCTTGGGACTTAACACTGCCATTAAATGACATTGGGAGTAAATGCAGCTATATAGCTGCCATTTAACGAATGACATAGAGTGGTTTCAAAGGTTGTTTGTTTCAGATGGTTTGTCTGACATGGGAGGAGCATATCAATAGCCTTTTGGACATGTTGCCAACCAGCTAGAGAGCAATGACAGCCATTCAATCATTCCCCTGCATCAGGCCTTTTCAGCCGCAAGGTAATTAAAAATATGGATTTTATCAAAAGTTAACAACTACAAATCAAAGATATGAATGGATTAATGGAGTTCACTTTTTTATGAGTTATGTGGCCTTTATTTTAATGATCCCAGCTGAAAAAAATACATTGTCTGTAAAGAAAAAAGAGCTTTGCCAGGCACTGACACTGTGTAATAGTATAATCTAAAGTGAGGATTGGAGAAACACACATATTCCCTTAATTCCCCTGAGGAGGGTTTCCATGACAACACAACATTGTCAGCACAGATCAGGGCTGCTTCGTTTCAGTTGATAAAGCTACTTGAACTAACATTTCAAGCAACCTGTTACTTGCTTGCCTTGTTCGGCAAGGTAAAACATTTTAGTTCAGATTTCCCCTTCCCGTCCCCTTGTTATGAAGACAGGTTGTCGATTATGTGTTCTAGGATGCTATACCATACATCATGAATGCTTATTTAAAAAGGACTATGGCTAAAATGGCTAAGGGTTAGGAACTTTTTTTAAATATCCCATACAGTCATTCTTAAAAATGGCACCTTGATAGCCACATTCAAGGGCACAGCTGTAATTTTTCCCATGCAGGTAAATGATATCCTTCTTAACAAAACTGTAAGGGGTGTGAGGGAAAAGGGAGGTTTATTTTGGGACCTGTCAGCACCGGTAAATATGAAGAATGACATTGTGCTATCGGCCAAGGCTGACGCGTGGTCTGAAAGAGATTGGAGATATAGGAAAGATCATGATGTGTGAAGAATGTGTTAACCTGTCATCGCTGGAGACACGCAAACAACAGCAACGGCAGCGATGTGAGAAGATAGAGAAACTGTGTAATCTGCAAGGGACGAGAGAAAAGGGAACAATTTTATTCTGTTTCTTTATTGTTATGGATAATGGAGGCAGAGTTAACATACAGTCTCCTACCTTTTGCGGTCTCCCTCAAGAAGAACCTTATATTCATTACCCGATTCAAACCCAACTGTAATTCCTGCTTATTTTGGCTGTTAAATTCAGCCAAACCTGCTATTTGGTGCCACTGCTTAATATTTGTAATTAATTAGGAGGAGTTGTGCACCAATTAACTTAACACTTGGTCCACTAGTCTAACATTTTTCAAACCGTGGCGAGATCATAATCAATGGCAATTCTTAACTGGAAAAAGGCGATTTAACAAAAGGCTGACTGAAGGCAAGCTAGCTGACAAAGACTCGTGAGTCACCACCAAAAAATGCTAATTGATCTGTTTTTTACCTTAAAGCCATTACCACTAATTGCATCTATTGTTATGGCACTTGCTCTAACGTAAAAAATAAAGTGAGTGAAAGAACGGTTTAGAAGGTGCCCGTTGCAAATACATTTCAAACACTCTTCTAATAATCCAGTAATGAAAAATGGATAGAAGCAAATTGTTAAAGAAACACGGCATTTTAAAGCCAAAGTCGTCAGCCAGCTTTTATGAAAATGCGGTAATGCATTTGTTACAAAGATTAGTCTAGCTCTCTGAAAAAATATATGGTTGGCTGTTTGTAAGGGCTATGAATAGCCCAGCCTTAGTGAACTGGGAGACAAATCTATCTACGGTAACCTAAAAACACAACAGAATTCAGACAACTACAAGCGGTGAGAAATATTTTAGGATTAGTTTAGATGTAGTGCTGTATAGTGCTATGCGCTGGCTGTTGAGTTACAGTTTTCCAGACAAGCTCCCGATTTTTAAATTCCCACAGAAACCCGAGTGCTCAATGGAAACTTACCATAAGAGCAGAGGCCCAACGGGATCCACGATGTCAACATGGGGATACCGTGTATCAATGATCAACATGATAAGAGTGAAATGTTTCCAAAACAAACCAGAACACTGGATTCAAACTTTCAAAATGTTGTGAAATCTCTTATGTTCAGAACTGAGCACTGCTCCAGTCAGTCCTCTTTGTATCAGCTGGACTGCTGAGGTGGGCCCAGTTCACCGGACAAGGTGATGGAAAAACAAACCCTCTTAGACATTAGATCTTAAATATCCCCCATATTGATTGAACTGTGTTGTGTTGGGTATTTATTTTCCAATGATGGGGCTTCTTACCCAGAATTACAGAAACAGAGGATGTGTACAGCATCGCCGCATAAATTCTTCATAACACAGCGCGTCATAAAAACAGCACAGAGTGGTCGCATTAGGGCTTCTGCTGGAGTCAGTCGAGCCACCAAAGGAGGCTGTTAATATCGTTTTGGTGTGGAATGTCCTTCGGGAGGCTTGGGTGAATGCATGCCAGCGGAACGCTGAAGCTAACCTGCCTCATCTCATCTGTCTCACTCTGCTTCACCTTCGCCCTACCATGCCAAGCCAGGGCATGTGTTGACTGGTGGTGTCTGTCGCGCTTAGAAAGTGGACTCTCTTTAATAAACCACAGACGTATGTGTGTGTGTTGTGTGTGTGTGTGTGGGGGGGGGGGGGGTGCGCGTGCGTATATGCATGCATCTAGCTTAGTTAATCAATTGATGCCTTAATCTGAGATCATTAGAGACACGTGCCGGTCATTGTTTTCGTACCGATACTATGTTATAAACAACATGTAGGCTAGGCCGACCAAAAGAATCCTGTGTGTGTCCATGTGTGTGCCATGTGACCCCTTGTTGATCTCCTCACACGAAGAAACACGCATTCAATCAACGGATGACAGTAGCTTAAAGTGTAAAAAAAGAGAAAAGAAGCAGAGGTTTTGCTGTTGCCTTGACGACATCGAGTCACAGCTGCCTGCTGCTATGGCAATGTATCAAAAAGAGGAGAGAGGAAAATAACCGCTCATTTCTGGGCGGCTTTTTTTTTGTGTGTGTTGTCGTGTGGTGTGTGTGCTGCTGTGCCGTGCGCTTGCGTGCGTGCGTGCGGGCTTGTGCGTGCGTGCGTGCGTCGCGGCGCGCGGGGCGGTGCGCTGTGTGTGCGTGTGTGTGTGTTGGTTGTGTGTGCGGTGTGTGTGTGTGTGTGTGCGGTTGCGTGCTGTGTGTGTGTGTGTGTGTGTGTGTTTATGTGTGTGTGTGTTTGTGGTGTGTGTGTGTGTGTGTGTGTCGTGTGTGCACAGCAAGCGAGGACCCACCAAGTGTGTGTGTGTGTGTGTGTGTGTGTGTGTGTGTGTGTGTGCACAGCAAGGGAGGACCACAAAAGCTTGCTCAGTACTTTCTTTTGCAGCAGCAAGCAAGACTTTCAAACCTGTTGCCCTTCCCTCTCTGCAAGGAACCATTTGTTTCTGAATGCAAACCTGCTTACAAAACATACAACATTACAATGAGGGGAACGCTTATTTCGAGCAACCACCAAGCCCGGGGAAGGTAAAGGAGGTGGGAAAAAAGAAGCAAGAATATGTGGGTTGCATGAATTTCCAGCAGGGGGTTAGCGTGGGCTAACCATTAGACAACCATTAGACATTAAAAAAAAGAAAGAAAAGAGAGGGGGATTGGTTGAATACAAAAAGACAGGGAAAGCCAGATTGAAATGGTCAAAGGAATTAGAAGAGGTGCAGGAGCCCTATATATTTTGGAGATGATGAAGATGGGGGTGGTGGGGGGACTAGGACAAGGAATATGTCTCGTGGGATTAAAGCTTGTGTTTGGTGAGCTGGAGGCATGGCTGTGTGGTCGCAAAGGAGTAAGCAACGCTCTCCATTGTCTTTCTTGTCTTGTCCCTGCAGGTCTCTAGAGGAACCGGATCCCGGTCTCCGTCAGTCTGATGTTCCTGAAAGAGACACGCAAAGATCAAGCAACCCCCTCTGCAACACACACACACACACACACACACACACACTCACACTCACACACACACACACACACACACACACACACACACAAACTGTATTCCAGGGCTCCACAGGAGAATAACCGTGCTGTTTTCTGCAAATGCTGTTGAAAGATAGCAAAACAGCACCTAATATAAACACACGCACACAAACACACACAGACTTGCGCGCACATGAACAAAATTAAACCATCACAACTGGCAAGCTGAATGGGTCGATAAGGTAAAACCTGAACCAATATCTGCACTCCCCAACACACACACATAGACACACACACACACACACACACACACACACACACACACACACACACACACACACACACACACACACACACACACACACACACACACACACACACACACACACACACACACACACACACACGGCGCAGGAGGACAGATGCTTCCTTGTCTCGTCCTCTGACACTCTATTCTGAGCCAGCTGGAGAGAAGATGGGATTGAGGGTTGATGGGTTCCATCTTCTTCGCTTCTTTCCCTGCCATGCTCGTTCTCCCCAAGGCTGGGGGTTCCCCGTCGGGCTGTCTGTCCTCACCGGCTAAGCCCTCATCCTACAAACAATATACATCCTCGTCAATCCCTGTGTAATACTGTGTAATTGCTTGGCTGAAGTTGGCGTTGTTTACCCTTTTCCAGTGACACAACCAGCCCCCTAGCCGCGAATCACCAAGCCCTGTGTCAACTGAACTACATGGTGTACGTGTAGTAACAGGGTGGGCAGAGATACGATTTTTGTCTGTCCAGGACTGAGGGGACTATGCGACTGAAGAGCCTTAAATATAGGTCTGTGAGACTTGTGTGTGGGCGTCCCTCCCTATAGGGTACTTAACCCACACCGTGACCCCAGGCCAAGGCAGCCAGACACGCGGAGAGAGGGATATACCTCGATACAGGAGTAGAGGACGGACGGAAGACAAACAAAAGGGTAGAACTGTGGAAAGATAAAGAGGGATAGAGGTATGCAGGGAGGACAGAGAAGTGTTTGTGTTTGAGGGAGTGTTTGACTGACGAGAAAGAGAACAGCTGGACGGAAGAAAAGAAAAAGAGAAATGAAACTAAGAAACGGTAAAAGAAGCGCAGTGGGGGAGGAATTAGTATCGCTAAAGGACGACTAGCGACGCCATGGAACACCTTTAGGGCTGGAACAACTCCCTACTCCTCCCTCCCTCTCACCCGGTCTGCTGGCTTCCTCTGCTTGACTGCTACAGTGCAACAAAGAGCGAGAGAGAGAGAGAGAGAGAGAGAGAGAGAGAGAGAGAGAGAGAGAGAGAGAGAGAGAGAGAGAGAGAGAGAGAGAGAGAGAGAGAGAGCGCGTACAGCGGAGGTAGTCTCGGCAGCCAGTCGGATGGCAGTGGCTCTGAATAAGGACTACATACGTTGTCGAGAAGGATTCCACCAGAGGTCTGGCGGCGCTCCCGACGCACTGACAGACGGAATAAGATCAGCCGCCAGAGACACCGCTTCAGGACTCCCACAGAGCAGCTGGGAAAGATAAGGACAAAACTACAACCCAAGCACCAAAAACTAACGCAAAAGACTCCTCTGATCCTCCCGGAGGGAGGGGGTTGAGGCGGAGTGAACGGGAGAAAAAAAAGTGTGTTTCTTCTGTGCATGGGATGACCGAAGAGCTCCTCCACGCAGAGAGAGACAGAGAGAGAGAGAGACCAAGAGAGAAACAGGTTTGGAGCGTTGACAGAGAGAGGGAATCATAGAGCCAGAGCGTGCGCCAGGCAGCGCAGCGGGAGAACACAGGGCTTGAGCGGGAGACGTATACCGCGTCCCCGCGCTGCGTTTGCCCCAGCTCGGCCGGTAGCTGGAGGCAGAGGAGGGTGTGGGAGGCGGGCGGGCGGGGGGTGGGGGGTGGTGGGGGGCGCTTGTTCAGGGCAAAGGAAGCCAAACAAGGCGGAGGCGGGGGGGAAAGCTGTGCCCAGTCATCCCAGCCCCTCCGAACACGGCTGGGTGGTTGTTAAGCCCGGGCAGCCGGGGGGGAAGAGGCGGGGGAAGAGGCAGGGCTGGGCACGGTGGCAGGCCAAGGGGTGGGGGCATGGCCGTGGGGGGGCCGCGTCCCGTCCTCCACGCTGCAGCGGGACAGACGCCCGGGCTGGGGCGCCTGGATTCCCTGGGGCGGGGGGCTGACCAGGGGAGCCCCCTGGCTGTCGGAGCTCAGGCCCTGGGTGGGTGGAGGCGGTGGAGGCAAGGGGGGAGGAGGAGGTAACATAGGGCTGGATGGAGGCCTGGAGAAGGGGAGCGAGAGAGGAGGAGGTGGAGGGGGGGGCGTGAGGTGCTCCAGGAGAGCGTGCGTCCTGCTGAGCTCGCTGGCCGTGGTCTTCCTCACCTCGCTCTTCTTCTCCGTGTCGCTGCGCGGCGCGGTGGGCTTCAACTACCTGGAGGCGCCCGGGTGGGAGGAGTCTCGACGGGTGAAGCTGGTGCCTAGCTACGCCGGCGCCCGCCGCCCGCCGCTGCCCGCCGATGGCGGCGGCGGCGCCCCCCCCCAGCAGAGGACGTGTGCCTGCCCGCGCTGCGTGGGCGACCCGGGGGTCTCCGACTGGTTCGATGAGAATTACGAGCCGGACATCGCCCCGGTGTGGACCAAGGACAACATCGAGCTGCCCTCCGATGTGTACTACTGGTGGGTGGTAAGTCACTGCAGCACTACGTACCTTACGTCATGGGGGGGCTTTGTGGATATGAACGGGGAGGCCTGCGCTATTGTGAGTTTGTGTTTGTGTTTGTGTTTTGATGATGGAGGAAGCTGTGTGTGTGTGTGTGTGTGTGTGTGTGTGTGTGTGTGTGTGTGTGTGTGTGTGTGTGTGTGTGTGTGTGTGTGTGTGTGTGTGTGTGTGTGTGTGTGTGTGTGTGTGTGTGTGTGTGTGTACCTATGTTTACATATACTGTACACCTTCTCCAGCACATTCCACCTAAAAGAAATTCTAAAAATGTCTTTCCAGTTTTATTTTTGTGCATGCGCGTCTATGTTTGCCCTTCTGTCTGTCTGGATCTGTTTGTGTGTACGTGTGGGTGTGTGGGTGTCTGCTCACCCCATTCCTAATTTTTCTCTGCTCCTTCCTCGTCTTGCTCTATTTATGTATCATTGTGGAGCCAACTAGATTCTTGGAGAGAGAAAGAGAGACAGAGACAGACAGACAGACAGACAGACAGACAGACAGACAGACAGACAGACAGACAGACAGACAGACAGACAGACAGACAGACAGACAGACAGACAGACAGACAGAGCAGCAGACAGGCAGACAGAGACAGACAGACAGACAGACAGACAGGACAGACAGACAGACAGGACAGACAGACAGACGAGAGAGACAGACAGAGAGAGAGAGAGAGAGAGAGAGAGAGAGAGAGAGAGAGAGAGAGAGAGACAGAGACAGAGACAGAGACAGAGACAGAGACAGAGACAGAGACAGAGACAGAGAGAGAGAGAACAAGACGTACTCCAAGCACTTACTTAAATTATTCTTGGAAAAATAGTACGTGGGGGTGTGTAGGCAGGTACGTGCTTGCACTTATATTTGAATGTGACTGCCCAAATTGCTTTTCACACGTTGACCCACTGGTGTCTAACGCAACGCTCAAGGCCACCTCGGCAGCGTGAGCCCGGAGGAGGTAGGGGATCGAGCGAGCAGACGTCCAATCGCTGGACATCTGCTCCGACTCTTTATAAAGGCAGGGAGGCGGGCGGGGGGCTGGTAGACCGGGATGTGAGACTGGAAAGAAATGTAAAAGACTGGATAGATGGGAATGAAGAAAACATGCGCAGGGACCTTAAGAGGAACGGATGATGACAGGTTTTGGGGAATCATGAAGCGGAGCGGGCGGCAAGTAATGAAAAAGGGTCAAACGTGGCAGAGATGAGAGCTAGGAAACAGATTGGACAGAGGATGAATTAAAGGAGAGAAGCAGGCTTGAGGGGACGGCTGTAAACAGAGGGAGAGGAGGAGGGATGGACAGGGCGAGGGAACACAGCCCTGGAGACAGATGACTAGTTTAAAGGCCATGATTTGCGGCATTAAACATACTGCTCTCTTAGGAGTGCTTTTATCTCAGATCAAACCTTATATCTTCCCCCAGCTTCCCTTTAAAACCACATCTCCCTTCCTTTCGAGGATTCTTTTGCCGTCTGTTAAAAGATGAGGATATAACCCCTTGTAGAGTAAATGTCGACTCTGCAGTCTGCAGTAGCCTTGAGTGAACGGTTATATAACTTATCAACTGTTGGGCTCGGTTCCACTGCCTTCCACCTATTTATCCAGATGGTCCAACATGCTCTTCATGAAAAGTTTCAACAGGCTGTCTCTGCTGGCGGAAGAACACTCTGCGCTTGGGGCTCAGCATTTCGATGATCTGAACCTGATCGTGAACGAATAATATAATATAATAATGAAGCACTGAGCATAATGTTCTCTAGCTGTGTGTATAAAAGGTGAGCACACCTGGTTAATCATTAGTTATGCTGGTGGTATGGAAGAAATGAACCCTACATTTTATGGTAAACTATGATTATTATTAGGCCTATATATCATATCGATACTTTAATGGTGGAAGGTAGCTGATCACTTTTCCCTATAAGTTAGGTATGACGTGGCGCCAGCGAGTGGGTTCACTCTGTGCTTTTCTTGTGTGCTTTTTGAAAAATATGCTGACATGCACACATGTACACCAGCTATGCATAGTGGTTAATGCTATGTTCAAGGGTAAAGATATGTGACCTGGAAAAAGATGTTATGTAAATCAACATTTTATGTAAGTCTGACTTCATAGTATGTAAGGATTGGGTATGCAAGGAGCAGGACCAGAATCATTCTGGAGTGTCTTTGCAAACCTCACTCGGCCTTGTTGTGGCTTGCTTACAGGTAGCAATAAAGTCTCTGTCAATACTTGATCCGGACACTGATTCCTCATGTTATTTTAAGTTAGTTGAGGTGATAGAATTCGGTTATTTTCTACCACAGTGGCTGCTGGGAGATAATCCAGCGGAACTGAACGCGTGTACCGGTTGATTCCTGCATGTACGCACGCAGTCTTCTTCAAATAAACACTTTCCTACATGTTCTGGCGGGGGCTCAAATAGAACGGAGATTAGGGAGAGCATAGTGTGGATAGGACAAAAAATCTAGGAAAATTAAAATGAAACAAGGCCAAAAGCTTTGGGATTATCATATGCTTGAAACTGTCAACACAAACGCTTACACATTTGGTTGCCTTGTGTCGCTGTGTACACATCAGTAGGCACAGACAGGATCAAGCCCTTACCACGGGTCCACCCTAACTTTTTTTCCATATATATATATATATATAGTATGTGTATTTATACACAGTGTCGGAGACATGTCTCAGTCGCTGCCGCTGTTGCTGCATTAAACATGCATCCCCACACGGCAACCACAGAGACTAGACCTACAGTAGATAGAGCTGCAATATATACATTCCACACCAACACAAATGAACATCCATTTTCTTTCATTATGACGACGAGCGTGCATCAACCAGATGATAAACAGTCAATTCTTTGTGGAGAGACAAACCCCATATTGGATTTATAATGGAGGGAAAGCATCCTTATTCCATATGGAAACACGTGTGCCCATTGTTTGTTTGATTGAGTGGAGCAGTGCTGTGTGGCAGATTTCCATGACAATGTCGCTGTGTGAATCATCATATGGGTGACAATCGGAATGAGGTCGCTCAGTACTGGGAAAAATTGACTTGGAAAAAAATTGAAGGGAAAATGGAAGGGAAGTACGACGGAAATAATTATCAGTCCTAGGCATGGTGAGGCCACATAGACATTAAAGATGCGCTCAGATATTGAATACCATGCGTTACGTCACATTTAAGAGGAAAGACCAATGGCTAAACCAACCAAACTGAACATAAACACTTCAGAACACTCCTTATGAGAGGGAAGCTAATAGTTAATGCAGATGAAAAACCAAATGTGTTATTGAGCTTAGAGAATGGAATGTTAAACCTTTACCCTTAAGTGCTCCTGCGCAGAAGGAAAGAGCAAAGTATTTTAACCTTACCAGCATGTGACGCAGCCACTCCTCTCTTTTAATTTCCCCCCAAAAAACACATTCTTTTCATTCACACAAAACATATCTTATCCTCCCTACCTCTCTCATTTTATTAATCTTAAACCCCCTCATCTTATTCTGTTCTTGATCTTTTCCTTTTTAAAGCTGGGGGTCTTAATGGAGGTGATCTTTTTATATTTGGCTCTATTGAAAGGGGTCTGAATGAGCCTTTCAGGGAATATAATACTTGGCCTGCAGTGATTTCTGCCAGATGGGAAGAAAGCAAATTAACATTATGTTCACATTTCAAAACGAAAAGCGAGTTCAAACCCGATGATCAAATCATGACAGGATAATCAGATGAGAAAGATAATGAAAAAGATAAGTAAGATTGGCTGGCATAGTTGTTTTCATTTTAGTTTCTATATCTGTTTGGCCTTTTGGGAATTTTATACGATTTTTTAAGTAGAGTATAAAACGTATTGCATTTATTTCCCTTTTTTTTTTTGCCCACCGTTACTTGTTCCACATCCTGTTTGTGCTTTATGTCCATCTGGGCCCTCTGTTTGTTTACACTCAGCCCCTGCTGTGCGGGCCTATGTGGGACCAGACACTAACATGGCCTCAGCCATAACAAACACATGTGGTCATGAGACCCATTGAACAGTTAACCTTGCTTGTTTGTGTCTTTTTCTAGATGCTACAGCCCCAGTTTAAACCCCACAGTATCCACCAGGTGCTACTGAGGTTGTTCCAGGTAATGTATATTACTCCGATGCCTCTCCCTTTAATTCAATGATTTAACTGGAACCTGCTTGCATTCAATGCCTTGACACACTCACGCCCTCGGTCAGTTTGATTCAAACGAAGCACTGTGCCGGCTCGTTCATTAATATCTTTGAAACTATGGCAATATTTTCCTTTGTTTGGCAGTTCTTGATAAAGCAGTGACCGAGGATTAAATGTCTGGAATGGCTAGACGAGAGATGAAGTTTCTGAAGAAAGGAGCATAATTATTAATTCACATCTGCACTCATGGTGCACTCTAAAATACCAGACTAGCAAAATACTTTCTCTCATGCCGACTTTACAGACTGTCTGGCAGTATGTCGGCAACCAATCAGATACATTTTGTGTGTTAATGCGAGCCAAATAGTTTTACAAAAACGTGAGTGCTTATACTTCTGGCATGAGTGGCCCCAGTGGGAATTAAACCGCTAACCCTGGCAGCGTGAAGTGCCGGTCTCCATCAGTTGAGTTGGTTATTAATAACCTACAATAACAATGAACGCAGCTACTGTAGTAATCGTTGGGTCATCATCACAGTGTTCTTGCCCTGATGGCCGTGACCTCCCAAGGACATCTGAACGCCTGGTCCTTCTCCCTAGTACCGGCTCAATGGAGTGACAAGTGTCCTCCAGGGTCAACCACACTCACAGGGCCATAATTGCAGTGATAAAGTGGCCAACCTGATTGGCTGCGGTCATTTGGTTTGTCGGATCATTGGCCTTCAAATCCTGGGGGTTGGCGCCGAATTGAACCCGGAAGCCAGCCAATATCCTCTCAAGAAGGAATGCCTGGAACGGGATCCGCTCATTCCAGAACCCAGTCATTATCCTCTCAGGAAGGAACGCCTAGAACGGGATCCGCTCCAGGACTCTGCGTGGCGAGAGATACACTCAAGCATGTTTCAGAGGGAGCGATGTTTGTTTCAGTGACATTGGTTTTAGCAGCAAGAGCAAAGAAAGAGGAACGGAATTCTGATAGAGGGATATCTGTTTCTGTTTCATATGAGCCAATTCTTCGTCAAGAAACAATCAAGTCAAACTCAAACCCCACAGCGGTTGTTCTACTGGTCATCTTCCCATCATCCTCTCTGATTCCGTGTCCGTCTCTGAGCCCAGCGTCTAAACGGGGGTGGGCGGGCCGTCCCCCTGCAGGTGATCCCGGGACACTCTCCGTACTCCTGGTGGGACCAGCAGCGCTGTCTGCGTTGCGCCGTGGTGGGGAACTCTGGGAACCTCCGCGGGGCCGCCTACGGCGCCGCCATCGACGGACACAACCACATCATGAGGTGAGGCGGGGGGCCGGGGGGGCGGAGCCACTGAGGGGGGGGTGTAAGGGGAGGGGGGGGCTGGGGGGCGGAGGCCACTGAGGGGGGGGAGGGGGTGGGGAGGGGGTGGGGAGGGAGGGGGTGGAGCCGGGGCCGTGCTCAGACAATGGGGGGCAGTAGTTCAAGCAAAGAAGGAGGACCCCCCCAACCACACACTTAGTATGATCTTATAAATATATTATATTATTATTATATTTCGTAGCAGTAGTCAAACCTGCAGCAATAAATTATGATTGTATATAAATATAGATATGAACATGAGCCAAGGATGTCACTGTAGCCACGCCCCTGTGCAGTCTGGGTGGAATGATGTGTGCAGATATATTACTGTCTAACACTACGCTCTGCCTGAACATATGCTGCTGAAATTGCCATTTCCGCATGAATCACTTATGGCACAGTGTCTCATAAATGTAAAAATAATTCCTGGATGAACGCAGTTAACCGCTGTTTCAAACCCAATTGTCACGCTTCTAAGAAGCTGTACTTGATATTTGAGCTTGTTCAGCCGTTATCAGTGTGATTGTTTATGGTTGAAGTGTGCCACAATGTGGACACAACAGAGTGTCAATAGAGCCTGTTGACCTATATTGACTTTGGCCCATGTTCGAGTGGAGGAGAGAGCAAGAAGGTTGCAATGTGGACAGTGAATTATAGATAAATTCACCTGAAAGCAAGTTAAGGTCCATATTAGATTGGACAGACACAGACACACAGTCAAACACAGATGCACAGTGAAACGCAGACACAGACGCTAACAACAGTCATCCATGGTGTAATCAAACACAATTGTCATGCTTCTAAGAAGCTGTACTTGTTTAGATCTTTTAGATCAATGGATATTCTGATAATGTATTTATTGATGCATTTATTTTCATTCATTCACTCATTATCTTTTTATTTTGGGTTTCATTCACCATTGTTGTTGATCCAATAAGGAAGTCATTGTTGGCATGGACAATGGACGTTATGTTCATGCAA
>OLKM01000154.1:50000-84119 GCA_900291075.1 Melanogrammus aeglefinus
CACACACACACACATACACAAACACACACACACACAATCTCTAGTTGAGTTGCATGAACATAACGTCCATTGTCCATGCCAACAATGACTTCCTTATTGGATCAACAACAATGGTGAATGAAACCCAAAATAAAAAGATAATGAATGAAAATAAATGCATCAAGAAATACATTATCAGAATATCCCCACACAGAGACCAAAACCTGCCCCTTTGGCTACATAAATATATGTACATTCATCCTAATATCCCGGCATCATACTCACAACACTTGGGATTATGAGGGATCACCGCTTGCCTTTAATCGTCCTCTGCTCTTATTTTAATCCATGAAATATTAATAAACCCCAGACTTAATCCCAACAACTGAAGGATGTCTGGGGAGCATCTCTTATTGGGCCAACATGGCCCATTGTGAATGTTTTTTAATAAAGCCCATTGAATATTTTCACATAAACTCAGCATCGCTTTTGGATTGAAATGCAAAAAGGAAAGCGCAGGAGGATCTTTAGCCTTCCTCCCCCTCCTCCCCCCCCCCCTCCTCCCCCTACTCCCCCCTTTCCCTGCTCAACACTTAATCCCTGAGGATCTGACGCATCCCCCCCCGATGCTGTCCCTGTCCGCCCCTCAGGTGCAGATCTTCAACCCGGCCTTCTTTAAGTACATCCACGACCGCTGGACCAAACACCACGGTCGCTACCCGTCCACCGGCTTGCTGGTGCTCTTCTTCGCCCTGCACGTCTGCGACGAGGTCAGCAGCCTTCACTCTTATTCTCACCAACTGTCTCACCTTTCTCTCTCTGCTCAATGAGGTCACTCTGAAGCCCATCCCTTATCCCCGCCTCCAGGTGAACGTGTTTGGCTTCGGGGCCGACAGTCGCGGTAACTGGCACCACTACTGGGAGCAGAACCGCTACTCTGGGGAGTTCCGCAAGACGGGGGTTCACGACGCCGACTACGAAGCGCAGATCATCCAGCGGCTGGCCAAGGCCGGCAAGATAACAGTTTACCCCGGGAAGTAGAGGAGGAGGCACCGGACACGTGGTTATCGGTGGCCCCACAACCCAAAACAGCCGGGGGGGGCGGCGGTGGGTCGTGAACGCATCTCCTAACCCAGAGAATGTGGTGGGAGTGTGAACTACCAGTGAGTCACCGGGTTTAAAATTGGAAGTTGGAACTTCTCAACAACTATTCAGAGCTTTGGACTAATCCCCACTAATGGTTGAACAAGTTGTTCATGCCAAAGGACAAAGGGAAAGTGGTTTCAGGAATTATTACAAAACACAGTGAGTGGCCTGACTCCAGAGGAACCAGCGAGTTTTGACTTTCTGCCCCCTGGTGGGGTAATTTTACCACATGAATCCCACCAAGAACTGCACCATCAGCCGGCTCTTTCAGAGGAAAAACCGCAGAAGAATTGAAAGTGAGAAGGACCCAAGCGATGTGAAAGTGAGGACCCAATGTTTGCTGCAGAGCCAATACCGTGGTACTTGCGTCTTGGCCCTGCCTCACCCTCACTTATATTTAAGGCCTCCCTCAGAGGCGTCTTAAATGGGCACACGTTGGCTGTGGGGCTGTGGAAGCAACCACAACCCTAACCCTTTGATTTACGACAGATTGGGGACCTTGAGGAGCTCGCTGACGAACAGACTTTTAATTTAGAAGGATGATAAGCAGCTGTGCCCTGCCCATCACAATGTAATCATCTGGGGGGAGGGGGGGGGGGACGTCCATTATGGGGAGCTTGCTCTGTGTGAGCTCCAGGCTGGGTGTTTTGTGGACACACTGTTTTGGGTTCAGTGTGTCCGGGTGTTCAATGGCTCTGGTTACCACTAACTCGCACACCGTTTTAAGACTCTCAGTGAGTTATATCTGTGGTCCCAGAATAAACATTATGTTTATTCTGGGACTTTGTTGTTGTTTTAGACAGACAGACAGACACACACACACACACACACACACACACACACACACACACACACACACACACACACACACACACACACACACACACACACACACACACACACACACACACACACACACACACACACACACACTGATTATCTGTATTCCTCTCTGGTGAGTTTCTGCGAGGGATTTGTCTTTTAAGTTGTAGAAGGTGTTGCTTAAGATAAGATACAGCAGACCCACGGCTTTGTAAAGTGAGTCTCTCTTTCTCTGTTTCTTTATTTTCTTGTCTGCCTTCCACCTCCAACACACATTGAACTGGGCTGGTCAGGGGGGCCATTATCGCCTTACACCCTGCCTCTTGACCCTGTTCTCATTGTAAAACTGCATTAGAGTTAGTTTCTTTATGTTCTTGTTAGCCATGGGCCAATGGATTTACCTTCTTCATTCATATATTTTCCCCTTTCAAAGCTTAGTCAAATTCTGGTGTTTTAAAGGCTGTGCCGCTCATAAACACTGTAGTTGAGTTAGCTGTGGATAAATACAAAACACAACACTACTACTTCTGATATGATTTTACAGCTGATACAGCTTCAGACATGCCTTAGGGGTTAAGTTCCCCTTTTTGTTTGAACAAACATTGGAATGTGCAGGTTTAGCTAATTAATTTCCTCCACACCCGATTTTGATGGTTTCACAGACTAGTATGTACTAAGCTTTGAATGAATCAGCTAGCTCAATCAAACTGTGGCACGGCTTACTTACTGGATGGCATTAATCAAGTATACAGCTACTGGAAAGGAAATGGCGAGATACAAAGACACACAAGGAAACTTTGTATATCCAGCAATTTAGCATGAAAAGGTATCTGTCTGACGGCAATAAATGCAGTAAAGTTCTGTGCCTCCCATGTGATCAGCAGATGTAAAATATTGTGTTATCATTTGACAGTATTGTATAACCATACCTTCAGTCTCCTGGGTGACCATTGTTTTACTACACATCATTTTGATGGACGTGTTTTTGAAATTATGCATAATGGTGTTCTTCTATAAGATGCTCTCTGTTGGGCTGGGCTCATTTTACAGTTCAGTCGGTTTAATTGTAACTTGACTGAACACATAAACACACACACACACACACACACACACACACACACACACACACACACACACACACACACACACACACACACACACACACACACACACACACACACACACACACACTATTTACTATTCATGAGTAAATAGCACACCAAATATTCATGCTTTTGTGCCTTTTCCTGTCTGTGGCCATCGTCTCCAGATACTTTTCTTTCTGTAATTGCAGACCACATTACCCACACACACACACACACACACACACACACACACACACACACACACACACACACACACACACACACACACACACACACACACACACACACACACACACACACACACACACACACACCTCAGCCTGGCTGTGAGCTGTGCCTTTGAGCTGTACACAAATGTACAACACCGTAAACACACACAGACACACACACATGCATTGATGTATATGAAACACTGCCTTTTCCTGGAGTTATCGCCTCCTGCAGGTTCAATTCCCATCTTCACGCTATGTAAATGTTGCTTATTTTCAACTGTAGACTCGAGATGTGAAGCAGTCCATCTGGAACTTGTTTGACATTATTAAGACTTTAGATGTTTTTTATGCATTTTCCTCTTTTTATTGTTTTGATGGAAAACGTACAATCATTCTTGCAGATATTAGCTTGTAGGTACCATCTTCTGGGCTTGTTCTTGCAGGTTAGTCCTTGCATCATGAACATCATGAACCACATTCCTCACATTTTACTCAGTCTCTGGTGTTCATGGCGGGAACTGGACAGGCCATTCAAAGGTTTATTTTCCAACCGTCGATTTGCGTAAGGCTGAACTCTGTCGACTGGGCGGCAGCAGATCCAGTGTGGGAGAGAACGAGGTGATTGCAATATGTATTTTAATGGTGAAACAACACACTGGTACAATGCTGACACAGCACATTCATAAGTCATTTATCATCAGCAGTGTCTCATTGTCCCACTGTTACTGGCCTATTACTCATGGTCCCCCCCTTTCCTGACCTCCTAACCCCGGGGAATTGCTTTCATAACAGTCAAGTTTCTCAAATGTGTTTTGGAAATAAAGCAATTTTTAGTTCACTTTTTGTGTTAGTTTGGAAAACTTAACAGCATACGGTAGTGGGGGGAAATTGGGTTAAAAAACAACAGCGCTTTTTTTTTTATTCCTGAAAAGTCTGACAGATGTTGGAACAACACAGATTGTGATTTGAAGAGATATTTAGATCATTTTACACAGGCAGGCGAGGGAGTCTGTTGTCATGTTGAGATAACATTTAGAGATAGATTATGGCAAGAAGATAAGTTATCCCGGCTGCTACTTCTAACCAACAGCACAGAAAACAGAGGAAAAAAACAGATTGCTCCCAATCGTACCCAATCAGAAGAAGTGATTATGTGTACTTTAAGTGTTTAAGAGTACGATGTGCTGTGCTGTCTGTGTGGGCATATACAGATGGAGCTAACCCTATTTTTAGACTTTTCTTTTTTTTTTTTAAACAAGACAAAAGGCTGCACATCTGATGCTCTTTGGCTCGGTACTATCAGCCAGTGTCCCCAAAAGATAGACAGAGCATACTTTCTTTCCGTGTTGCTCATAGAACCGTGCTCAAAAAACACCTGCTACAGGGTCTGTGAGGTCGGCCCAAAGGTTGAGCTATTTGGGACCCAAGGTGTTTCATTCACCAAGTCGATTCTTAGAAAAATTGCAATATATTCGCAAGCCAGAAAGACCTTCTGCCAGTGACGTGACAAGTCCTTAATAAGGCCTGTCCCCATGGCCCCTGCCTTGCAGACTGAAATTAGATCAGAAGAAAATATGGACATTAGTGATGTGTCCCAATTTGTTGTTGCTTGGAAGGGGCAGTTTCTGCATACTAGAGTGCCAAGAAGGTGAACTAGGAGGACTTCATGAGGTTTCTAAACTTCAGACACTGAGACAAACTTCAGACCAAGAATCTGCTTTTAGATCTATAGCATGAAGAGCTGATGTTTTTGTGCAGAGGAAACCAACTGATCTATTTAGACGCGTGTAAGGCTGTACGAAATACAAATGAATAAATGTATCTAAGGTTGAATTAAGTAAATGTAATAAGCTCAATGAATATTATACAAAAAAATAATAATTCTGAAATAAATCCAAGCAGATTTTGATTATCACTCATCTCTTCATATAATTTTGATAGGAAAGTAAACAAATTACTGAATAAAAGAAAGAAAATCCCTGAACATCGCTCATATGCCAAGTTTGTGCTAAACTGATCTAAATTTAGAAAAATAATGAATTTATAATAAAACTGGGTTAGGGAGAATAACTATCCGTTTCAGTGTTGGAGAAGGAACTAATTAATCGAAACTACAAGTATCTTCTTTAAATGATCAATAGTTATTTTTGACAACGTTGCAATCTGTATTGTCCTTGGTGAGTTAGAACATGAAAGGTACAACTTATAATTGCTTCATTAGTTTGTCAGCCAAAGGCATTCCATGGTATTTTTTTATACATTTTACTTTAGTTGAAAACATTTCACAAGAGAAAATGCTTACTCAGACAGATGGCATTTGTCATTACAGTGGTTTGTGTCTGAACTGGCTATACATCACAGTTCTTGCTTAAATTGTTTTGTTCAATGTCACTGGATACATTTAATGTACTTACATTTAATTATATATGTATGAAATGTTATCCGAAGCTGTTTGTATCTTATAAATAAAAGCTTATGAAACAATGTAGTCTTATTTCATGACAAAGTAGTTGTTAACCGATTTTGGCCAAACTCTGGAAGGTTGAACAGGTCATCTGTTTTCTTTCACAAGTCAAGTGCGGGTTGAAGTTATTGCCCGGGAGTGGATTACAATTTCTGAGTAGTGGTCACAGAATATATTGCTTATGCATGGTCAAACCGACGGATAAAAGCTATTTTCGATCGTACGTCAGTAGGTGTAACATGTTGGATTACTTACTCACACTGGAAATATAAAAATCGATATTTCTGAAAGCTTTTCAAACAAACACGAGATTTCATGGCTAAAAAATGGCTTAGTTGATTCATGTGTGGCTTCTCCTATGCAGACTGAGCAGTGTAATTGGAGACCAATAATGCTGGGAAAGCATAACAGGACACACAACTGGCTGATCAATGATGAGTGGTATTTTATTATTTCATACATTAATGCATCATTTCTTCAACGCCTCCCAATGACAGATAAAGAATGGCTTGCGATCGTAATGGCATTTCGGAAAAGCCACATTGGCTCAGATCCCAGTCACAGGGTGACAAAACCCAGCTGAGGTCAAGGACGTGTGCGCAAGTAGACAGGCCGTACACTTCAATCCATAGCCTACCGATAAGAAAACCTAGGAACCCTTTCTACCATAGCCCCTTTCAGAAAGCCCTCTCAATCCAGGATAATTGCAATGAGTGATTGAGTGATGATATGGGTCAGTACAAGACAGTACAACGATTCAACACAATATATAATGAGTGCTATGCATCCACCTAAAAGGACATGACGTAGATTTTGCCAGTTGTGCTGGGCAAGGCTCAATTTGTCTATAAATCAGGTAATGTCAATTCTATGTTGCAATTGTTTTGCATGTCTGAAAAAGGTCAGCAGAAATGGGTGTGGGGGAAGCCAAAACTTTGTCCAGCTTGAATGCAGTCCCTGTGTGTGGTAAAGTGTGACAGACGTTTAGGAAAGAGAGGGAGAAGACGCAGACACACACGCAGATGGCTGGACGATATGGAACGATAGACAGAGAACAGGACAGTGACCCGAAACCAGTAAGACCAACAGTTTGTGGACCAAACCGTTCATCTTTAACCATTTCTTGTCCTAGGAACAGAACCAAAAACTAGTTGATAAAGTGCTACCACAACAGAGCCCTGAAGAATAAAAAGGGTCTACGAAGAGGGACACTCTTGTAAGGTTTTTTAATTCCTTCCAGTTAGGTTACCTTGGGATGCAAGATACAGAACTGCTATCCCAGTGTGCCCGTCGCATGCACGGTTAAACTCTTCAACCCCGACCCTCCCCCCAGACCACTGCCCCTTCTCTATAGTGCTCATGCCTGCTCTCTCCATCACCCCTTATTGTGGTCGTCTCCACCTCCCTTCCTTGCTATCCACAGGCAGGCCCTACTCTTTAGTTTTCCCCCAGCTTGAGCCGGGCAAACGCGTTGGCCATCTGCAGGGCCTCCTGCACACAGAGCGTGTTCCTGCCCGTGGCCTGGGCGGACATGTCCTTGCCACCGCCCTTACCGTCCAGTAGGGGGCAGAGCTCCTGGACCCACTCGCTGGCCTTCAGGCCGAGGCTGGCGGCTTTCTGGGGAAGAGAGAGAGGACAGGTGGTGGAGAAGGGTACCGCGACATGCAGCCACTGCCTGGACATAAGGCCATCGTTCAACTTGCACCATGTCGACTCTTTTTTGTGGGACTGCAGAAGCCTGTGCTGTGTTCCGATATCCATACTATCCGTACTTACTAGCCTTAGTTTGAGTACTTGGGGTGTTCCGATTCAGATCGGGCGAAAAAAGGACCCGGATGGTGTACTCAAAACGGTCAATTCGCGAAGTGTGTGGCGATGTACACTTTTCGTACTCAGCGGCAGCCATCTTAGCTACGTAGGGGAAGAGGGCGGAGCCAGGCTGATCCAACGTCAGCGCATTTTCCACATAGCCTGCATCATTTTGGAGTTTTTATAGCTTTTTTATAGCTGCTGGGTGTAAAGAGTTCACCGTTCAAAGAGGGATGTTTACTGCAGGGGAGGAGCCGCGGCAGCAGTCGTGATCGTAACTTCCGGTTAGTGCACCACGGAGTAGTCGATTTGGAACAGTCGAATCTAGTGTGACCAACGTGAGTTCGGATAGTGTACTACGTTTAAGTGTACTCATGGAGGTATGGGTATTGGAACACAGCACAGGACTTCTATCAAGCATATCAACTTAAGTTGGATGCAAATAACCCCCCCTGATGACGCAAATGCCCCGGCAGTTTCCCTTCTCTCTAAAACTGATCTCCTCTGTGGAGAAAAGGTGACAGCTGCAATGACAATGGAAGATGGAGAGTGGGTCAAATCGACCCTGCCGAACGTTGGCAGTGCGCTGGTGTTTCAGCAGTGTGGAGGTGTTTCAGCAGTGTGGTGGTGTTTCAGCAGTGTGGAGGTGTTTCAGCAGTGTGGTGGTGTTTCAGCAGTGTGGAGGTGTTTCAGCAGTGTGGTGGTGTTTCAGCAGTGTGGAGGTGTTTCAGCAGTGTGGTGGTGTTTCAGCAGTGTGGTGGTGTTTCAGCAGTGTGGTGGTGTTTCAGCAGTGTGGTGGTGTTTCAGCAGTGTGGAGGTGTTTCAGCAGTGTGGTGGTGTTTCAGCAGTGTGGGTGGTGTTTTCAGCAGTGTGGTAGGTGTTTCAGCAGGTGTGGAGTGGTGTTTCAGCAGTGTTGGTGGTGTTTCAGCAGTGCGGTGGTGTTTCAGCAGTGTGGTGGGTGTTTCAGCAGTGTGGTGTTGCGGTGGTGTTTCAGCAGTGTGGAGGTGTTTCAGGTGCAGGGTGTTTCAGCAGTGTGGTGGTGTTTCAGCAGTGTGGAGGTGTTTCAGCAGTGTGGCTGGTGTTTCAGCAGTGTGCTGGTGTTTCAGCAGTGTGCTGGTGTTTCAGCAGTGTGGCTGGTGTTTCAGTGCCTGAGTGGTACCTGTGGGACTTGGCAGAGGCAGATGATCTTGCCTGCGTCGGGGTCCACGGTGAACAGCAATGGCGGTCAGCGTGTCTGGTCTTCAGTGTGGAGGTGTTTCAGTGCCTGAGTGGTACCTGTGGGACTTGGCAGAGGCAGATGATCTTGCCTGCGTCGGGGTCCACGGTGAACAGCATGGCGGCGGTCTCCGGGGATTGGGTCTTCAGCAGCTTCAGAGACTCGTTCAGCGCCTGGTGGTGGTGGTGGTGGTGGTGGTGGTGGTGGTGGTGGTGGTGAGGAGGGGAAGGAGTTGTGTGGTAAATGTAGGAGAAAGCAAGGAGCCAGAGATAGCGCAAGCAATACGTCAAGGTCAGTGGTAATGAAAACGGAAACTTAATTCATCTCCATGGCAACCACACAGTTAGTCAATACGTTCTCTGCTGGAGGAAGAGTAGAGAATGTAAATAGTTTGAATAATTTAAATAGAAACGCACTTCAACGCACATAGATTCTGTTAAGCTGAATGTTTGGACTACAAAAGGTATTATAATATAAAGACCTGATTAATGGTTATCTGTCATGGTGTTAGTAGACATAAGTGACAGCATTACAGCCTCCACCTGAGGACACTTGAAAGAATCAATGGGAAAAATCATTGGGAATTCATCTGGTCGTCCCCACCTACAGCTTACAACCAAAAAAACCAAAAAAAACAAAATAAGTTAACAGCCGTTTAAGCCGGGCCCGATAACATCATTACAAGCTTCTAATAGTCCTTAGGTTTTCCAAAACCACAACAAATCTTATTTAGTCCACTGCTGCAGAATCACGTCAACTGATTTTCCATTTCCTTCTGGTTATATTTTAATAATGCAACAAGCAAAACAACAATATCCCAGTAGGACGGTGGCACCTACGCAGCACCAAATGTATTCTACCACATCCAAGATAATAGAGCCATCTCTCTGATCACACAATAGAACGGGTTAAACCACTTATCTCCAATGTCTTCCTTATTACTTGTCTGAATATGTAATTCCAATAACTGGCCTATTGGTCCAACAGGCAGTAAAGCAAGTAAACCATTTGCAACAAACAATATCAATCATAAAAACAGATTTGAGTCAACTTAAAAGTAGATGTCAAAGTTATTATATTCTCAGATTTGGTTAGTAGTTGATGCAGAGTTATGTTCTTTCTAACCACCTCCAGTGTTAGTGTTAGGGGTCCCAACATGGGGGACAGCTATATTGTTTGAAAGGCCATGGTGTGCATTTCAATTCTGTTTTTGTTTTGCGGTTTTATAAAAACCCTCCCCACCAACCCAGTGGTCAGACAAGCTGAGCATGGAGGTCAGTGTTATTAATATCTCTCTGTAGGCCGACTGGCCAGGTGTTCAGCCTTTCAGGGCAGGGGAACATAACCCATTGAAAGTTGTTCTGGAGTTAGGTTTCATTGTATTCCCCTAGCTGGGGACTGCACATTCTCAACCGTTATTTGGCAGACGGCGTAAATGATTCTTGTAAGGAGTGAACTCCAACGGGAGGTCAGGTAATCAAACAGCCCAACACTGTGCAGTTTGAGTGTGGAGGTTTACCAGTGAGGGAAGGATAATAGTTCAAATTGAACATTACTATTGATTCAAGGCGTGTAAATATTTCTAATAAGAAATACTGAGAAAGTATGAATAAACTATATCATTTTTAAAAACTTGTATCTTCCTACCAAGTTGCACTTACCCCATGTGCTTATAGCCCTGCTGGACCGTGAACGGAAGAACCCCAATCAATGCTGAATACAAAACAATGTTGTATGAACGCTACATAGAATCATGCCCGACTTAGAATAAGCCCTTGGGTTCAAAGCAGCAAAACAATCCATTAAATGGGTCCCATCAATAGTAAACGGGCCGAAATTGCCTTGCTGCATATGAGGCGTGGTATGGGGCCCAGTCAATGTCTTGTTGAATTAAGAAGAACGAGAGCCCAGCTTTGTCCTGGAACAGAACATCAGGAGGTCACTTTGAAGGACCTCCGGCGACTCACTTTGGCAGAAGCGCCGCTCTCCATCTCCAGGACCAGCAGCGGCTGGTTGGGGTGGCTGTCAATCATCTCCTTGGTCTTGTCCAGCACTCTCTTCTGGACGTCTGCCTTGCTGGCGCGATCCAGGTCGTCCATGGTCTTCTTCAGCCCCTTGAGTCCTTCCCTCATCTCGTCCTTCTGCCACTGGGAGATCACTGCAGTGCCCAGAGCCTGAGGGCAGAGACACAGACATCAGAGGTCCATGATGAGGAGCAGGACTGGTGTCGAGGGGGGCTGGCTGGTCATTACTGCGGCCCATTAACCACTCGGGCTGTCACCGTGTATGATCATCATCTAGTTTCCTCTCTGATGCCCATCAACGCACATGGCACCGCTTGAAACAGAACAACACCTTGTAGCCATGGTTTCCCATTACCGCTGGCTCTTCCGGGGAAATGTTTCTCACTGTGCAGACAAGGCCCCCCCCACTGTGTCAAACTATGTATGCGAGCCTCAGGAGGCCATTCTGGACAACTCCTTGTGTGCCGTACAAAATATGCATCTTCAACTAAGCCAATGTGGAAGCTTTACAAGAAGGACTACAATACAATGCATGTACACCAGCACCCCGGCCGCACCTCTGTCATGTCAGCGATCTCCTTCTGCACGTCCTTGTTGGGGGCGGTCTGGGCCTTCACCGTGTCTCCCAGGGCCGTCAGGGACTGACGCAGCGCATCGGCCTTCCTCTGGGCCTGGAGAACGGACCCCATGGTGGGGGGCGGTGGACAGAGAGAAGGGGGAGTAGGGGGAGACATGAGGAGGGTCGTGGTGGACGCCGGTAATGGCCAGGGATAAAGTGCTTTTTCGACAGGAAGTCAGTATGCTTAACCCAGGCGTTCATCATAGCAGAATCCTGTGTGGGATTATGAAAAAAAAGGCCTGAATGGGAGACCAGGCCACATCATTTAATTCCTTCTTCCCTCCAAAAAACAGAACACAACAGATAAGGACGTGTGACAATGATCCAGGCAGCAACAAATCTAGAAAAGGTTTGGTTTTAGAACCCAGGCCAATGTTCATTTAGTCTTGGTTTGCTTATAGGGACACTCCCTGAATTCCCTTACCTGCAATATTTATCTTATCTTCACATGTTTAGGGAAGAGGGAAGCCGTTACATCTTGAGACGTATTGGGGGAAAAGACGCATGCCTGTAGCTAAAAGGCGCATGGACAGAGGCGTCTACTCACATGGCACGGCCACAGATGGACCAATATGGGGTCAGAAGAACAGTCTCATTAATAATGAATGCACAGAGAAGGATTCACAAATGTATTTTGTGATTTATTAATTACTCTCTTCCCACAAATACATTTCAATGCACACACATTATTAAATCACCACCAAGCAGAGCAGGAGCACTTTCAAAGTTATCCCTCTTGAGTGCTCCATTCCACTGCACTACTTTCCAAGTGCATTAACGTACGAGAAGCATTGTCCTCCTGCACACGGGCAGCTGTGCCCCCGTGTGTCGAGCGTGCGAGAGCGCCCGCCCTGCCATCAGAAGAAAACGCCTCTGCTGGCATGCAGCAAACACCGAGGAACTGAGACAGAGGTTCCTTCCTGAGGCCATCAGGACTGTAAACACTGATCCAACGGGCCCCCCAACCAATTCACACATTCTGTTCAACTCATGCACACACGCAGTCTACCTCGAATACCTATATTTCTAGTTTTTTGCACATTTTTAATTTCTGTTCCAAATTTGTTATTCTGTAGAGGGCTAATTGTTTCAATTGTCATTTTAACTCTTTATTTTTATTCTATTAGTCATCCTATTTGAATATATTTCATATTTTGAATGTGGCACCATCTCTGCAGTCCCTGCCCCTTTTCAACTCTTGCCTCCCGAATCGTGTTCTGACCTTGTGTGCCTCGGCCCCGGTCACCCCCACGATGCGCCGGATGCCCTTAGCGATGGCCTCCTCGGAGACGATGACGAAGGGCGCGGCGTGGGCCGAGTTTAGCAGGTGACTGAAAAGGGGGGAGAGGGAGAGAAAGGGGGAGACGGGGAGAGAGAGAGAGAGAGAGAGAGAGAGAGAGAGAGAGAGGGAGACGGTGAGGGAGATTCACGTGAGAAGATCACATCCCCTACGCCTCCAGAGGGAAGGATGAGTGTGTGTGAGGTAGGGATGTAACGGTATCAAAATTTAACCTCAGGGTTATTGTGACCCAAATGATCCCGGTTTTCGGTATCATCGCAGTATTTTTAAACACCCAAAATATGCCCATACTTCAGACTTAGTCCGCTTAGAGGGTATGGATGGGCAACGACCGTCTGATAGTCGGAGACACGTAGAATATCAAATATTTTTTAAGGAAAGTTGATTTTTTTCTTCTATCGTATCACTCCGCAAGTAGTCCAGTAACTTATCAACCACAGCGTCCTCGGTTGCTAAGCGACGTCAACGTCTTTTGGCAGACTTTTTCTCTGCTGATCAACACTACGAATGCTGGTAACAAGACACACCGTGTCAAGTTGTTTTTTTTGTCTAGTTCACCGTCATGCGACTGTGTTCAGTAAAATAAATAAAAAGCCATCTGTTTTCGGCGCATGTAGGTCTATCTGCCTAAGCCCACCTTTAAATAAATTTGATGTTGAATGTGGATGGCGCAGTTGGTGAAATAAACAGATTGATTTCATACAAATCATAAAAGCCTCTCCCTATGTCATTGAGTGTGCGTGTATCCGAGGTGCGTGTATGCGTGCGTGGGGGGTTCTTGATTGACCGATTTTCAAATATTATTCGAATACTTCTCAGCGAATATTGAATAGTATTTTTGGCCAGAAGTGCACATCCCTATTAGAAGAAGGATGGATGTCTTGGGCGCTGTTCGTCTCCTCCTTCCGCCATGATTCCAACTTCAAGAAACTTAAAAACATTATGCTGTAGGCTACACAGCGCGCCTGCGCGGCAACTTCAGGAGACTCGGATGAAGCGCTGGGAAGGATTTAAGCACACGGCTTCCACACCGTGGGCGCGGTTATCCACGAGATAATGATGATAATAATCACGGTAATTGTTGTTGACAACATTTTTATCGGGGTTTACCGTTACACCGGTAACCGTTACATCCCTAGCGGGAGGGAGTGAATAGGTGAGAGATAAAAGAGTGGATAAGGAGAAAGCCTGTCAGGTGTAAAAGAGTCCGAGTGAGACAGGAGATAAAGGAGGGCTGCAGTAGAACACTCTCTCTGCTCGCTGTCTCACAGGACAGGGGGGGGGGTTCTCACTCTCATATCCCCATGGGGAGGAGGAAATAAATCGGTAGACTAACAGGGGGAGACCGAGATTGACTGTTGCGCAGACTCATTCACGACTGGTTATTGCTATGGACAGGTTTACACAGATGTACACTTGCTTGTGGTGTGAAGAGGCAGAAAGCCAACAAGTATCCGTTACAATTAAAATATCGCCAAATGTTGCCTGAAGTCATTACCCTCTATTGCTCCGTTGCACAAAGCACTCACCAAAATGTAAACACAAAAACACAATAAGAACGAGCAAAGCTTTTAGACTCACGTTCCACCGCAGAACTCGATGGAGGTCAGGGAGCCGGCTGCGCTGTTTGGGTCGGCCAGCAGGTCCTGCACGGGGATCCCGATGGAGACCACACGCACCGGGTCAGGGTAGGTCTCGTCGAATACGGCGCGCAGACCCTGGATGGCCTTGGCTTCGGCCAACGTGGCATTCATTGCATACACAGGCTGGAAGAAATACACACAAACACACACACACACTTTTTGGCTGGGAAACAATGTTGATGTGGAGGAAAATCACATTTCTACAGCATGTCCCTTTCAGAAAATGTATTTAAATAAAACGCTCGTTGGTTGGTAACTTTTAGAACAGGCCAATAGTCCTCTGCAACTAAAATAACATCTTTCATATATCCTGCAATATGCAGCTGGAGAGGCCCTCTCAGACCTACCCCGTAGACCCCGCAGCAGGCAAGGTCCCATCACTCGTTCACGGCCTCATTCGACATTACTGACGCGTCTCAGCAACCCAGGGGGTGGGGTGGGGGGCTCACCTTGGCGTCCCGGATCATGGCGCAGGCCATCTCCTCCGTGCGGCGCACCTCCCCGGTGCTCAGCGCGCCCTTGGCGGTGAAGTCGAAGCGGAGGCGGTCGGCGGCCACCAGGGAGCCCCGCTGGTCGGCCTCGCCCAGCACCCCCCGCAGGGCGAAGTTCAGGATGTGTGTGGCGGTGTGGTTGCTCATGATGGGCCGGCGGCGCGCCTGAGCGATAGCAAAAAGGTTCAAAGAAAAGGAAATGGATGTCGGATGAAGATCCACAAACGGAGCCGGAGAGAGGTCTCAATGTGCAAATGAAAGAGGCGCATTGTGCGCGCCTCCGCTCACCTCGTCTATGTGCATGGTGATGGTGTCCCCGACCTTCAGCGCTCCGTACACGGTCCCCACATGAAGGACATAGCCCCCCCGAACCTGCGTGTTCTTCACTGTGAACTCCATCCTCTGGGGGACACAGGGGTTGGAGGAGCACCATTAAGAGGTTTTGCCGTGACACTGCAGATGTATGCTTCACTTGAGGGACGCCTTTGTGTTAGCATGCCGAGTAATGCATTCTTGTTGGTTTGTTTACTCCAGATCTTTACTTTAAAGCATTTCTAATTAATGTTCTGGAGGACTTCAACTTTTCATATTCTTTCGGTGTCACTAAAAACAAATATTAAAAAAGGCTTCCTAATCAAAAGCCGAAATTCCAGCGCCATTAGATGCCTGGGAGTGCTTTACCCCACCCAAGAGTTGGATGAATCCCAGGGGGGATGCTTTAGAGCCAGTATGTGTTGAAGCTGTAAGAGCGATGGAAAGCACGCCTACATCTTCGGTGTCGTCGTCCCGCAGCATGAAGCCCTCGTCGAAGCTCTGGCCGCCCTGCTCGGCGTAGAAGGACGTGCGGTCCAGCACCACGCCACACTGCTGGCCCGTGGTCACCTCCTGGCAGAAGGCCCGGTCGCGCCGCAGCGCCAGCACCGTGGCACTGAGCTGCTCGAACACTGGCCGGCACAGGGGGCGGGGTCAGGTTAAACACTGTCCGTCATAGAGTACCAATATACCTGGTCACCAGTATACTACACATAATAGGGCTGCTGGAAGGGCTGTGTATAGATACTAGTAAATAGGATTAATAGGCTCAATTTGAGCATTCAAATTTCTTATATAATTGTATTATTAAGGAATGGAATTTGAACGGGATTAAAGAGGAACAGCTCTAACTCATAATGAGTTTAGTATTTAATTTGTATTTTGGTTATAGGATACATAATATTGTGAGTATAACATAGTTGTGAGGAAGTATTCATTGAAAATTAGTACATGCATCTTACCATATTTTCCTTGGTCGTCCGATGAATACTTATATTTGGGGGTATCGTCCGTAGCAGGTACATTTTTGGTTCTGAGCTCCTCAATGGCGTAGATGTCCAACATGAGGTGGTCCGCATCGCCTGAACCCTTGCCCTGGGACTTCAACTGGATCACAGAGGATCACACACATACACACCTGTTAACATGGTTGTGTATGTATCTACCATTTGAGTCCCCTTTTCTCATCACCTTTTCTCCAAAAGAATTCCTCACCCAATGGTCAACTGCTTTTAATAAGAGGGTTGTCTTTAGACAGCTTGGAATCAAGATTCCTATCGATGTGAATCACTGCCAAAATGTTTTGATTTTAAAAGCTTTTGGATTTTGTATGAGATTTAAATTTAATTTATATTGTTCACATACATATATATGCATATATATATGCACATATATATATATATATATATATATATATTATATATATATATATAATATATATATATGCACACACAACACATATACATATATATATATATATATATATATATATATATATATATATATATATATATATTATAAACAGAACAATATAAATTAAATATATATATATTTATTATGTTTGAAATATGGCATTTCATGTTAAACCATTTCAAAACCACGATTTCAAATATTTATGTTGCAGATATTCACAATAAGATATTCATGACTCATAGTGAAGTGATCAGAATACTGAACAAAAAATCCAAGCCGTTAATATTCCAATGTTATTCAAGTAGTATTCCAAGAACATGCCCAACCAATCAAGTCTGATCATGGCGGTTATGTTGTGTTTTGAGGGGTTTTGAACCCCCGAAGACTGCTGCGCCTTCTGAGGTGAGAGTTCCAGTACACATTACACATTTTGACAGGTTTTTGTATCCGAAATAGTGAAGTCAAAAAAGCAGATTTGAAATCATGTATTTTAAATGCTTTAACTTGAAATGCCATATTTGAATTCAAAAGGTACATTCAAAACCAAGTTATTAAGATTACCTTTTGATGAAGAAATAAAATTTAAATTTTATGAATTCATTTCCATACACAATAGTCAAATGCTTTTAAGATTAAAAAATGATGGCAGTGATTTGCGTCCATATATTCTATTCCAAATCTCATTCTGCATTATCAACCCATTTACCCCCTTTGATGCCAACAGGAAATAATTGTTTTGCTGGATAATCAAAGGGGGTGCAAACAGCATCGGAAAGTCTCAGAGTAGAACAAACATGGATCGTTAACATAGATTAATGAGGCTTAAACGCTTGGTGCAAACAAACAACCCGTCTTATCCCTCTGTGTTCTTCTAGCGTTATACAGAGACCGTCAAAACAAAGTTAGCATCTAATTGCAGGTGCTGTGATAACGGCAGGTGCATACTGAGCGACTTCCGAGCGCACGGCCAGAGAACGCTGACGCCGGGTATCCTCAGTTTTAAGCCCTTCCCTTTCACTAACGGGACAATGATACAGTAGGCCATCCTCTTTGGTCCAGTTCCCTCCCTGCCTGTCGGCCATCTCCTCGCCTTAGCCTTTAGCGTCCTACCCCAATCGCCCCTCGGCTCCCCTCACCTGGGCCGCCTTCTTCTCGTCCTCAAAGGAGGGCAGGTCGATGACCATGCCCCTCTCCTCAGCGATAAGAACAGTCAGGTCCAGGGGGAAGCCATAGGTGTCGTACAGGAGCCATGCTGTGTCACCTGTGGAGGTAAAAAAAAAAACGGATTAGCCTTTCATGAGTTGGTGCCTGCGTGTTGACAGCAATTCATAAATGAACTTGTAATATTGTAATGGCAGCATTAAAGGGATACTTCACTGATTCAGAACCGGCGTTCTAAAATTATAAAATCGCTATTGTAATAAAAAAAAAAAATTAAAAAAAAGTCTAATCCAGTCTTCCCTTGGCCCTGCTTTCCTGATCTATTTTTCTCCTGAGATGACGTTGAATGACGCGTTTGACGTCATCTCAGTAAAACTTTGCTTGCCTGCTAGAAGGGCCGAGGACTACCAACCAATGTTTCCACAAATTTGTTAGCCCACCATTAAGGAATGGGGGGGGGGGGGCTCACGTACGAGATGTAAACACAATGTCCGCCACGTTTCTTCAGCGCTTAGCTAGAGAACAAATCTGCAATGTCGAAACAGCCGAAGTGGATTTCCATTGTTGGATTCAGACATTCAGGGCTATTAGCACGAGCCAGAATACAGTCAGTAAGAATTGACACAAATAGAGGAGGAGGCTGCTGCGGCTGAACAAGCCTTGCCTGTTGCCGAGGACAAGGAGCCGCCGCAGCGCGCCGGTTTGCTCTGTTGGCCTGTAGACGCCAACACAGAGTCCCTGTGCTGCAGCCAATTTCAGCGACGCCAGTTTCTTCTAGAGAAAATGGCTGACTCTGGCGAGGACGGGGCCGTGTGTGTAACCTCTCACCCAGGCTTTACACCTTATCTGAACAGTTTGTATTGGATACATGTTTACGGACCCAGAAGGTGAACTGGAAACGCCAGCCAAGGCCAGACGGGAGAAACGTCTGAGCATAGATTAAGGGTTGTTGTTTTTTACTAACACATTGGCTACAATAATCTTGAGTCCCGGGGAACGTGACAATGTAGGTATCCGAAAGTAGCCAATCTTATTGGCAGAGCATACGCTACGTTATAGGCTACGCTAGCAAGGCATAATTTAACTTGCTTTGCGAATGTTGTTCTCTTTCTTTCTTAGACAGTATTGGTTTACCCAGCACAAGATGGGCAGTACTGTGGCTACCAGGAGACAGTAGAGGCTCAAGATGAGCTGTGACTATTTTGACTCTAGCAAACGCACCCTACACGTTTTATTTTTCTAAATACTTCATATTTGTTCATGAATACAACTTCAAATTCATGTTGGTTGTTGTGATTTGTTTACTAACCCAAGTGCTGTTATACTAAAGTGGGCCTACTGTATAAGATAGACACTTATTTCAACTGGGGAGAAAAGGTTGAGTACAAATACTTGATACAGTAATATACAAATGATGCGTTTGAAAAAACGAGAGCCAAGTCTAAACTAGTCAACAGATCACGGATGTTTACACAAAGTTGGCTCGCACTTCCACTCTCGCTAGTATAATGGGTCCTTCCCCCTCCAAACAAAAACAGGCGGGCAGTGCAGCGGAAGCAATGCCCTGTGGGAGTTGGAGGATTTCTTACTTTTGAGCCAGAGAGACACTTTCTGCCTTTTCTCAGGCTGAGATGAACTGATTTCAATTTTTTCTCTATAATACATAGAATTATTTACTTCATATCTCCACCAGCAAAGTATCCCTTTAATTGATTTTGGGTTAGAGTGTGCTGCCAAAAATGTGCAATGTAAACACAAAACACCGGGCTAAAACTGCAAAACACAGAACACCAATGACAGATCCAAGAAGTATAAATTAGGCCTTACCTGGAATGGTTTTGCTGTCTCCCAAGCTCTGGATCTTCCTATCGAGGATGCGTCGCCCCCTGGTGAGCGTTTTCAGGAACTGTGCCTCCTCCTCGTTGATGATGTCCTTCACCATGTCTGGGTCTTTCTTCAGCTCAGGGAAGGCATCACCCTGTATTAGGGGTTAATAGAGAGTCAAGAACAGAGGGACTGTTCTAATTGGTCCACGTGTGCCCTGTAAAGTGCACCACTTAGGGTGTCACCATTTTGCATTGTTGTTTGAAATGTGACAAATCTGGTTCCCCAAATTGAGCACTACTTAGTACCCATGATGCAACGACGTATAAGAAGTGTTCAGTGATTTTTTTTGCACAATTTACACACTATATCCTAGGATGCATGACGGTTATCATTGTCCTCAGATTATTCCAATAGAGATGGTCTGGCAGATAGTTCTTCATAAGTTCATATACTACAAAACACCTGTCTGCGTTTTTATGCGACCAATACATGTCACGCATATTGATTTCCGGAGCATAATTAGTGCCTGAAATCACCTATATACTTGTTGCCTAGTTAATTCACTATAGGGACCAGATAATAACGGAACAAGTGAGGCAATTCAAGCACAGCCAATTGGAAAGCAGTCGTTGCCATGTTTACTACATTCATGGCAGACGGCCAAGCACTGAACAGACACGATTAATCAACAGGCTGGAGTAGATGGAGGGACAGATCCTCTTACCAGGGAGCTGACCACCACATCCACCAGCGTGGCGAAGAAGCCTCTCTGCGCACCCAGCTTCTCATGGGAGTAGCGCACGGCACGCCTCAGGATTCTCCTCAACACGTATCTGCAGCGACAGGGGAGATAAGCTTAATTGAACGGTTAAAAGGCCCCTTAATGATAGAGATGAATAATATTACAGAGTAGATAAGTAGGCAAGTGGGAAATAGTCATTTTAAATTTCTTCCTAAAGATAGGAGGTTGCCAATTTCCTGCACAAGGCAAAATTATGCTAAAGATCCACAATTATAAAATCCACAAGTTAATAAAATCCCTCTATATTTGCACATATACCCATTTTATTTATCTCGATTTCTATTTTGGAGAAAGCTTGTAACGGTGTTGATACTGATCAACTAGAGGTACCACAACATTGTTTAAAACTGTTACTGCTCACCCTCTCCCTGTGTTGTCGGGCCTACCCCCGTCAGACAGGGCGATGGTGATGGTGCGGGCGTGGTCGGCCAACACACGGTACGCCATGTCAATACCGTCCTCATCCTCGGACCCCACCTTACCAGTGTAGGCTCTGGCCCCCGTACCCTGAAACACACATCAACCATTAAGACCACCCGTCCAACAGGTCCCTTGCATGTTTCCAAATCCTCCAAAGGGTCACTGGGGTGAAAAGATTGAAGAGCCCAGATTTAAAATGCTCATGCAATTGTTAGGGAAGCAGATACATTTGTTTTTTATAAAATAAGAATCACGAAAAATGTCGATGCAGTAGCATACTTAAATGGGCTACACCACGTTTATACATGAGAATCACTGTTAGTTAGTAATAGTTATGGGGTGAAAAGTGGCGATAATTTTGACTTTACAAAATGTGATTTTGGTCAATGGATAATTTTAGTAATGCGACATGTACATCTGCATTTTGTATTCGCTGCCGAAGGTTGTCTGTACCTTCTCAATGGCCTCAAAGTAGGGAACGAAGAGGTCAGTGTCATAGTTGGACATCTTGTTCTGCAGGACAGACACCAGGCGCTCCAGGCCCATACCGGTGTCAATGCTCTTCTTGGGCAGAGGCTTCAGCTCCGTCTCCGACTCCCTGGAGAAGGACACAAGAGACAGGCGTTAAAGCATCACACGCACTGATTGAACACAAAGAATGTCCATAGCAATCAGGTTACTTGAGTTTCTCAGGGAATACCACTACGAACCTGTTGAACTGAATGAACACCAGGTTCCAGATCTCCAGGACGTTTGGGGTCGTCCATGTTGACCAGGTGGGAGGCGTCCCGGCCCCCGATGCGGTCGTAGTGGATCTCGCTGCAGGGGCCGCACGGGCCCGTGTCGCCCATCTCCCAGAAGTTGTCCTTCATGTTGCCGGGCAGGATACGGGCCTCTTCAACACTGGCAGACCAGACACAGAGAAGAGAGAAGGAACCGCATGCGTTTAAAATGGTTTACACACACACACACCCCGTTACAGTTGGCTAGGGAAATGCTGTGATTATCAAAGTAGCCAAGAAACACTTAGTTCTGAAACATTGATATAACAAAGTAGAAACCTGACCACAGTGATACGTGCTAATAATAATAGAGGCAGCAGCCTGGTTAATGTGTGTCGTCTTCTGAAAGATGACGGTGATTAAAGCGGTCTGCTTTAATGGATCACGCTAGTGATGACTAAAGGCATCAATGTATGGTCAGTTTACCAATTCTTATGTGAAGGGCAATACAAATTAAAAATCAGGCCAGCTGCTGGAATTGGTAAAGGAAACTGAAATGTATGTTGGCTTACTTAAGATATGTGGGCAGGTGGTGTAGAAAAGGAAAGATATCCATGTATTTTGTGCCGAGAAAGAGCCCCGGTGTCAAAGACACCAAGTAGAAAACCAAACAACACAGTGAGCCTCGAGAGGGAACAGGCTCACGTCCCAGAGGTGTAATCCCACGGTATTGTGCAACTTATTTAACCTCAGAGATGAGGCAGACCTTTCCGTTCCTCCAAAAGGAAAAACAAGTTTACCAATATAACCCCCACTGGCCTCCTGAGCACCGCTGCTGAGGGAATAGCGTGACATAGTAGTCAGCCATCTTGCATTTAGTGTCTCAAAACTTTGATTGACAAAAGCTTACATAATCTTTAATAAAATTACAGAATTTATTTAATTTATTTGAACCTGCATGTATTAACCAGGTATACAAACCTCAACTGATGAAATATGTCCAAATTAGCCAAAATGAATGAAATGGTAGGTTAGTATGGCTTCAATTATTTTTTTAATATGCCAGGGATAACATAAACACCCAAGAGAACAATGGTTCCAATAAACGTGAATCATAAAAGATGCAACTTTTTTTTGGTATTCCATCCAACTGGGCTTACCCAAGGTCGATCCAGATCTGTTTGCACTCCAAGTCAGGCTCCAGGCCTGCCTCCTCACAGCCTCCAAAGTAAGTGACATACAGGCGCTCGATGGGAATGCCAAACTCCTTGGTCAGAAGCTCCAGGGCCATTTCACAGGCCAGATTCTAAGCAACAGGAGCAGACACAATCAGGCTAAGCAGAAATGTATCATTATCGTACCTATACACAGCACATTAATAAAGTTGTTTGTGACTTTGCACTCCTGCTCTGGATATGGCCAAGCAGCTTTAAAGTTGCCAGTCTAGGGAAATGGCCTTCTTCAACCTCCCATCATGCTGTGGGGGCAGAAAAACAACCCCAGTGACAAAATCAAAATAATGCATTTTACCTTAAAGTAGTCTCCAAAGGACCATGAGCCAAGCATCTCGAAGAAGGTGTGATGGTAGACGTCCTTTCCCACATCGTCCAGGTCATTGTGTTTGCCTCCTGCGCGGATGCACTTCTGCGTGTTGGCAGCACGCCGGAGCCTGGCCATGGGGTGGGAAGGGTCTATGGTGTTGAGGAAGATGGGCTTGAACTAAGGAGGCAGGGCAGAAAATAGGGTGTGAGCAGGGGTAGATTGGAAAAATATTCACCAGTTTTCTGCCTCTAGGCTTCAGGTCTATGTAAGGTTCTAACGCGGCTAATGTTGACAGTATCACTGACTGAATGCACTACTCGCAAGAATGTAGGATAAAATAAGGAAACTACGGTACATTTCATATAATACAATAGTCTCTCGTGTTTCATCCTGACCTTTAATTATGGAAACAGTCAAAGAGCGGATGCACGATTTTAAAACTATGTTAAATATTCTTACATTCAAAAAAACGTCCCCTTGAAGAGCGAGAGAAATGAAACCTCCCTTGCTTAACTGTCCACAGAGCATTTCATGGTACCTGGTTCATGCCGGCGTTGGCGAACAGCAGAGTGGGGTCATCATGGGCACCACGGCCGACGAGTGGACATACTGGTGCTCATGGCGACGGAAGAAGTCGATGAACTTCTCACGGATCTGAGCTGCACTCAACAAAGAGTCCATTCTAGACCGACTTCCTGCACACCAACCAAGAAAAAAAGACACACATGTAGCTTTAGGACCAACCTTCGGTCTTGAATCACCATAGGTCTTCAACTATTTCATCTTCACAGCCAAATACATGCCACATGGCAATAGGGCGTGAAAGACAAGTACACCTAGTTAAACCAGTTGAATAAATCCTGGCAGTTGTCTGCTCATGGCCCAACCACGGCAAACAATACACGCCGTTGACCCAAAAAGAAAATGCATACACACAAATATTAAACAAATGTTAATGAAGAAGGCCTCACAAGGCTTTAACATGATGAGGTGTGGACATTTTACGTTTATGCTTGCATGTCATTTTTGGGCTGAAAATTGCTCTCAACCAAAGCAACACCCAGTGCTGGGTGGTGCCTTGGCCAAAGGCAAGGAAACAAGCACGCAGAGGAATAACCTGGGGCTGAAGAGGCAGTGGAACTTATAATTAAAGCCTTTTGGAAGTTGCAGAAATACAAACCACCAACTATCTCTGAATGTCTTGGTCAAATCTCATAGGCTTTTGGTTAAACTGTCCATTGCTATCAGAATTTAATATGGAAGTGTAATAGTGCCAAAGGTCCTCAATGCAAAAAGGCATGTTGAATGACGTGAATTGAATGAGAACTTTGATGCTTCAATTGTTCTGCAGTTGAATATGGTTGCAATAATACCATCTTAATTTCTCGGCAGGCCGTAGTCAATCTGGTTTAAATTGAGTCTTAACATTTACTATCCGGGTATCACAGGCAGAGCAAAGGATTGCAGATACATTATTGTAACACTTGCTCTGAGGCGGCGCTTGCTCCAAGCGCCGTGGTTATGTGAAGTTATACTTTGTTGACCAACAGGACAGTAGGTTTTATTTGAGTGTACTGTTGCACTTGGTTCATCTTCTGTTGTGGCTTCCACCTCCGCACAATCCCACCACCACCAGGCACATAAACAGTTGAAATAGTGCAATAGTGGATCGGCAATCCATTCCTCTTCCTGTGATACCCGGATGAAGATCGATATTTTAACAACCAAATCCAATGAAAATTCACGGAATTACACTTGCCATTTTGCTTTGAGGACATTTGGTCCCATTATATTTCCATAAGTTAACATGTTGTGGCTTGTGCAAACAACTGACAAACCAAGAGCGTTCTTCCCAAAGCCCTTTGTCCTTATAGGCCCTGTAATTACATTCCAACCAAAATGTTCCTTTTTGAACACCTCTGGTTCCGGAAGCAAATTTCCTGTTCAATTACTCCATTGACTTTTCGTAAAATAATTATATAAAGAGTTTTAAGCCTCGGACTAAGCCAAACTTTCGTCAAGGTAGTCGTGACCATAAAACATTCAGGGCAAGAAATAATTTGGAAAACGTATGAAAAGATAAAGGTAAAAGACTGTGTACATTATTTTGTGAAAGAGTGAAGGAACTATTCATCCCATAAACACCACCCAATTGTTTAGCGTGTTTATTGCATCTTATAACCCGTCATTATTATATTGTTAAGTTGTGTCATATATTCTGTGTGTGTGTGTGTGTGTGTGTGTGTGTGTGTGTGTGTGTGTGTGTGTGTGTGTGTGTGTGTGTGTGTGTGTGTACAGTTTCATAGTGTATAGCATTGTCATCGACACGCTACATTCCTTCATTCGCGTAATAACGTTACTCATTTTTAATACATTCATGTATATGAATACATATATGTAAATTCCAGTTACATATTCTTTCAATATTATTTATTCCTAGCCTTTATTCAAGCAAAATTTACACTTTTTATTCATTTTTATAATAAATTCGCTATTAACATATTTTCCAACATGTAGAACTCATTTCCTCTAACAGCTCTTAGGGAAATCATGGTTGCTCTGTGGCAAGCGATCGATTTCAGATCAGCAGTCATCGATGTCTTTCGCAGGTGCGGGTAAACGTTTCCATGTAACCTATCATTGATTCAGCACAATTCCCTGCTCCTTATACCACATCATGAGTGATAACTTCCTTAATAAGTAAACTTTAACAAAACTCTCTGTATTGTATAGCACCAATTCCCAAGAATGTACAAATATAATGACATATTTAGAACAATCAACCCTGATTTCCAAAACAAGCCGGGATAATGGTGTACTGTTCAGTAACCAACCTGGCCAACGATGTACGCAACGTGAATGCTAAACTGCTGAGTGGGATACTAGTGGTATTACTAGTATGTAGTGGTGGCAGTTGAGCCCCTACATGTCTGGAACCATTTTCAAAGCAAACAGATGAAAAACAGCCCTGTGTCCCTCTGGTAACAACAAAACAACCCCAGTGACAGCCTCCGGAAAAGTAATAGTGTCCTGGGAATGCCTCCCTTCAAAGTGTTATACGTTGTTTAACAGGTAACAGGCGCAGTTACAACTGCAGTCACACGTTGCAGAAGCATTGTTGACAACCCTTAAGTTGTCATAATATAAATGACACCGTGACCGATAAACGCCGGAGAGGACCAATGGTCTTCAATGTAATCACACTTGCATTTTAATTAAACTATTAAAAATAAAAATGTATAAAAGTGCTCGTTACAGGTATAACATTCAACCGGATTTTAACAGCGGCAATCTTCTAATAACCATACATCACTGGTAGTCTAGTTAGCAAGTGAATTAGCCGGTCAAGCTAGCCAGTCTGTCAGGTTATACTTGCCTTCTGAAAAGGCTATGCTAAACTAAATTGCCATTTGACAGGGCAGCATTTATTGGATAATGACGCGATAATAACGTGATATGCATTTTACAATGCTAATACTCACACAAGTTGATGTTCTCGTAGAATGGTGCAGTAACAGCTTCCACACACAGCTTCAGCCACGCTGGTGAAGTGACAAGGAAAATGTAGAGAGGGAACACGCCCAATGCCCACCAGCCCTCGCTATTGGTGTAGCTTCACCAGCATAGTGGTCAGACGGAACCTCTATTGGATACAACGCAACGTCAATCCAAATCCAGCTCGCCGCCTGGTCCTAGTCGCATAGCTTTGGCTGATGCAATGAAAAAGACAAATCGATGACATAAAAAAAATAATCACTTTTTTTTGTTCAGTAGATGATATGATAACATTGGACATGGAACATGGAGATAATACTTTTATTAAACAATGTTTTCACTATAAGCGAAAAGTGTCCCACTGTCCTTTGTGGCTGATGCAATGAGAATAGGTAGGCCTAATTGTTAAAGGAAAAAAACACCCATTACTAGAGCTGTTTTATACGGTCTTGCTTTGTATCTATGTTATATGCATATATAATTGATATTTGAGATAATATAGGCCTATATTTAATATATAATAGAACGCATGCTAGTTCTATTTACGAATTTGCAAATTAATTTTGCTTTGTGTTTTCAGCCCATCCATTCGTTTTCGCTCGTCTGTAACTAAATCTAAACAATGGTGTTGACTAAATTAATAAAGTAGTATACCTAATGTTCAATACGTTTGAACCATAGCGGTGCCAAACCAGTCGGAACCGTTTTCGTGTATTATGTTTCAGTCGGGACATATTTTGAGGTAGAGCAAATGTAGTTGCTTTCCTCTACCACGCTGAGGAGATTCTTCAGTCTTGAATTTACAATGCCGACTGACACAAAAAGAGTACGAGGCCCTGAAGTGTCACAAAGTTTGTCTAGGTTTATCTGCAAACCAGAAACAACTTTGCCCTCGGATGGCACAAGAGCAGATGGTAGGAATCGTGATCAAGTGGATGTCCGACCGGTTTTTGTTCGTTGTGGACTGGTAAGCCAAGCAAAGGGCTCAGCATACATCGAGGCTGGAAACACGAAGCTGATTTGTTGTGTTTACGGCCCAAAGGAAACGGAGCGAAAGGATGAGACGGACATGAAATGCGGGAGGTATGATAACAACGTATACAGCTAATACTTTAATAATTTCTTTGTTGGGATGTCTATTTGTGTTGTAAGCGTTTTCATCATACTGGGTCCCCACAATATTATGTTTTGGCCTACTTGTCAAATAAATTGTTATAATATTTAATTATGAGCTAGTTTAGGAATTAATGCTTTGACTTCTTTGTACCATCAAATGTTTTTTGCAGGTTGTTCGCCGACATGCGATTTGCCCCATTCTCCTGCCCAGAAAGGGGCTCCTGGATCCAGGGTAGTCAGGAGAAGGACCTGTCCCTGATGGTACTGGAGAGTCTGCAGCCAGCGGTGTGCCTCCATAAGTACCCCCGTTCACAGATTGACGTCAATGTAATGGTCCTCGAGAACAACGGTTCAGCCTTGGCCCATGCCATCACATGTGCATCCCTGGCCCTTGCAGACGCAGGGATTGAGATGTACGACCTGGTGCTCGGCTGCTCTATTCGACAAGATGGCGCCTCATACCTGATTGACCCTACTTTCCTGGAAGAGAGCGGAAGCAACTGGGCAAGTGGGGAGAACCAGGGAAGCCTGACGGTGTCTTTTCTCCCCAGCTTGAATCAGATTTCTGGCCTCCAGTCAGATGGAGAGATGGGTGAGGAGACTCTAACAGCAGGGGTGCGTACATGCATTGAGGGATGCTATAAACTCTACCCTGTGATCCAGCAAGCACTGGTCAAGGCTGTGCGTGGGGCAGCCCCACCCCCTTCAGAGAGCTGAGGGGCAAACACAGTACTCCACTGTTGTCCTCGTCCTCCAGTTTCGCTTTAAAAAAAAAAAAATGGTTTATTCGAAATGTATTTCATGTAGTTTCATTTCTGAACTTTGTCTCTTTTTCTTTAACCAATATGCTTTTAAAAATATTATCTGGCACTTCGATAGATTAAAAATGAAGTACATTCTGTATGAAATATGTCTTGCCATCAATACATCGCAACACCCACACTATCCCATATCCCATTATTGATTTGCATAAAACATTGAAATTGGTTATTTTGTTTGACATGATCCCTATTTAATGCCAATAATACATGGTTCAGCATTGCTTCTCTTGAGTCCATCCCAGTCCATGGTTCAAATGTACTCTTAGAAATGGTCATGGACTTTATTGTTTTTATTGCTGACAAATGAGTAAACACAACCGATATGAATATCACCTTGATATTCATTAAAATACAGTGTCAATATAAGCCAATTTTCAAAATAGAAATACATATAATTGTAAAATGAACAATATTTTTATTTCAATTGTCTGCTACACCTGGGAGGTGTATGTTAAATTGGTTACAGTTGAGGGTTTTATGTAGCAGAAGAGGCAGTTGACACTGCAAAATAGATTGAATACATTGTTCAATATTAATGGACTTTTATACCTTTTGGGGTAATTATATAACAGCTCTTTGTCAACTTTGGTTTATTTTGGCCCAACTAAACCTTGATGAATGAATGCCTGCTGTAACTGAAAAGTTAGTTACTTTTGTAAAGTAAAAAATAATGCAGGCAAGACCTAACATTGCAGGTAAGATAATAGTTATCTTTTCTTTCTCATGTGTTATTCCACACAAACATACAGATAAGAACTAGGCTACCAGATTTCACATAGGATGGTATTCTCGAGGCTGAGATGCAAAAACTAACCAGATAGGGAAAGATTCCGGGAGGTTTTGTGCAAAAGATGTAGCAACTTGCACCCAATATCATTACTTTCTCCCAAACTGCCTCGCTCAGCAACCCATACACAAACAAATAACCATTCGACTAATTAACTAACTTGACAATTTACTTACCTACTGTGTGGATGTCTGATATACGATCTGCCACCAGGTGGCGACATGAAACTAATACTCCATTGCAGCCTACGCATACATTTTCAAATAGATTTTATTTGTAGGCCTAGGCCTAAATAAATTACCGTATTTAGGCCATACATGTATTATAAAACCCCTAACGAAATCGCGCCAATTCAAAGAATTGTGGATTATATCTTTAAGTAGGTTTAATCTATTCATTAACAGCATTTCAGCTTTAGTGGCTCAGAGGTTTGTAAAGTAAAGAATTTAGGCTTAGAAACTTCCATTCATGGCCAAACGTAACGTCGTTATCGCAACCGCTGCAAGTGTACTATTTGTGATCAATCATAATCTAGCTTGGTGTAAACGACCTTCTCATAGAACTCGTAAACAACGTGATATGTGATTACATTATAGATTAACCTCATCCTAGCGTCCCAGCGGGGTTCTGATGTTTGGTTTGTTTCAGCGATGGCATCTTCCATATTAGTTTATCGACAATTTCAACCACCATATCAACGACAGAAAACGTTGTATTCTTACATTATACCTAGACATTATCTGATTATACTACATTTTGGGGTGAGAATTGGTTGCATATAGGCAGGGCCGGTGTTACACCGAATTCTGCGACCCACCGAAAAGTGTGACCCCAGGGGGCGCCGTTGCACAATTTTTGCATGCACGTGTGCGTTATAACAAACAGGTTTCACTTTTCGGTGGGTCGCAGAAATCGGCGCTCGGCATAGGCGACCTAGGCGATCGCCTAGGGCGGCAAATGTGTTGGGGGCGTCCTCTGGTGGCGCCCTTAATTAATTAATAAAAAAAAAAAAAAAAAACGAAACAAGCGAAATGAAACCAAACATGTTCCAAAATGAGGCGGAGAAGGGAGGGGGTACGGGATTAATTGTTAGGGCGCACTGTGTCTGTGTGATTAACGTTTTGTGATCACGGTCTATTGTATTGTTTTCTGTTTCTGTTTTCCAAATAGTTAAAATGAACCAAACAATCGATCTGGTGGGAGTGAAATGTGCCCTAATTGTGGAACATAAGGAAATTACACTTTTCTCTTACATTTCTTACGAATTACTCTTTCACACATTCCAGCCTCCTTCTCAGTAAACTGCCACTCAATGCACTTTGTTTAGAACCCACTGTAATGCATTGGAAACTCAACCTTATACGCTACTCTCTTTAACAGTTGATCAAGTTTTAAGATTAAAAATAGCTACAGACTCCGATCTATATGCTATAGGTCATAGCACTAAACTTGACTCTAAGAAACTATGAATGTACAAGCTCTACTGCTAGAAAGAAGCCTTTAGTTATTTCTCTGTCTCCTGGATTACTCATCTATTTGACAAAGCCCCTCTTGAGAATGTGGGCTAGCAGGCAAGACCATATAGGTTAATTAGAGAGTCCCCTAAAGGAGTGCACAGAATTGTTTTTTAGACCACGTAGGACTTCTGCTTTTAAAGGCTCATGGGGTGACAATAGAGGAGGATTGATTCTTAATCGCTTTCTCATAGACTAGGCCTAGGCTATATCAAAATCTTAATGAAAATTATTTATAAATATATGTTTTATTGTTTTTTCTCCTTGGATCTTGCGAACCATCGTGTGTATGTATTTTAAAGAATAAAACCACAATACATATTTGTTTAACCTTTTGGTCTAGAAGACAGATAGATAGATAATAGATAATTCCACATTGCCTGATTAGTAAATACCAAAAATGTTCTAGCTTTAAGGCCAAGTCCTTAGTCAACACTTCCAAATTAATATTTGCATGACAGAGCCTCGTTTCCGTATAACGATGCATCCATACTCGTACGATCATTCTCATGATGGATCTTGGTATTGGATGCGTTTTAATAAAACACATCCAATACACGGAATGACCGCTGGTGACGCCACTGAGGCTATAGTAGGCTATCGATGCTCTATAGCAGTGTTTCCCAAACTTTTTCTTGGGACCCATTTTATTTCAATTACAAACCATCGCGACCCAATTCACAATAGGCCTTATCTGGCATGATCCGTCCCTGGTTTTCACATTCACCTGTCTGCCACTCTGTCCTTCCCTAATTAACCCAACCACCTCCACCTGTGTGCTCCCTATATTAGTCCTCTCCTCCCAATCATTCCCAGATTGTCTCCGCAGTTTCTCAGAGCTTTCACGCGACTTGATTCCAGATACTTCTCCGATCCTGCCAGTTGCCGATGACTGCCTGTCTGACTATCTTGCCTGCTGCTCAGCCCCTGTCAGTCTGTCTGCTCCAGTGGCGTCACTATGCTGTTTTATTCGGCGCTAGAGCCTCGGATGTTATTTAATTAGCCCCGAATATGATCTTTGGAGTTCCTAAGATGCTCCGTTCTCTGCATCAGGTTCATATGATGCGACTGTGCTAATGTACAATGTTTTTTACATTAGTTTTGTCTCTGTTCAAATTGTTTTGTATTCAGTCCCACACAAAGGGCATGATGCTCTTTTATTTCAATGTTTTTCAGTGTTCAGTTTTGTTCATCTGAATTGTCTTGTATTCAGAGTGTTTCAGGTCCCAGATGCTTCTAAATGGTATGTATTGCACACATAGTTTATGCAGGTGTCAGAAGGATGGTATGTACGTTGATATGACGATCTCTTGTTTCAATGTTTTTTAATCCGCAGTTTTGTTTTTCTGTTTGAATTATCCTGTATTCAGTGTCAAAATGGTATGTATTGCATGTGTTCTTGTTCTCAAGTTTTCCCAGTTCTGCAATTTCATTGTTCCTAGTTAGCTTAAGTGTCCTACAAATATACTATAAGTTAAACAAGAAACGGATCCCATTCCTAAAAACATGGATGCAAACTAACCATCTGCCCTGGTAGTGGTTTAACATTTTCATTCTGTGAGTTTGCACCCCTGTGATAGATACTCAAGAATTGGTGATTATACATTACTGATGGATTCGATGGAAAATCCACTTTACTGCTTTGAATGAACAAAATGATATGGTCTTTCCTTGAGGTGTCTTGTTTTGCCATGATCAGAGTAATACATTTTTTTCTTTTGCAGGTACTAGTCTGTCATCGGTTTTATCATCAACATAGACGCGTTAATGCTGATGATTCCTGAACTGCTCCAAGTTCAGCGGTATGTCCTGACCTACAGGTTTAGCCAGGATCACTTGGAGCTCCTATTTAATTCGATCAGAGCGTCAGGTAAGGTTGATGTTTTAATTGCAATAAATTCTGAAAATATACTTAATGGATATCTTTTATCTCTTGTGAATATTGTATGTATTGTGTGCCTGTTTTCCATACAAGATGGCTGGAATAACAATCAGTCTGCACGCCAGTTCCAGGCCGTCTTCCGCCGCCTGATGGTTCGGTGTGGTGTCTCGCCTAGTGAGACGGGCAATGTGGCAGCCCAAGATGCCACTGTGTCCTTGTAGAGATGTCGTCTTAAGAAACTGCTGAAGAGCACCCATCTCCATTTGCTAACATTTCAGCCGTTGTGTTAGACCACAGCTATCCTACTCGGTTTGAAGGTTTGGTGGATAACGCTCTGGTCTACAGAGCACGATTTGTAGTCCGGCAGATTCTGCGAAAGCTGTCCTGTGATGTGTGCCGTGCGAGCTTGGTCAGAGATGCTGTTCCATCATTTGACGAGAGCTACCACCTTCTAACCCTGAAAAACGGTGGCCTAGTGATTCCATCACAAGGTATAGTGAAGGTGCGGAGAGCTGCAGAGAGGGTGATTCGCCGAGCTTCAACAAAGGTGTCGACAGTCACACAGGAGATTGGAACGGAGGATGTTTTTCTGCTTGGGGAACACAGAGGTTTGGCATTGACAACCATCATTCCAAATTGTCATTGGTTGTGTCTGTGTTCTTAAGATAAGGCTGCACCACATTGCCATACTCGCCTCTCTTGACCTGCAGAAAGCAAGCACGAGAAAGAAGCTCTGCAAAACAGTCCTCTTTCAGGACTGTTTCATGAGCTACTTTGTACATGTAGGTTTTATTTTTATTATCTCTTCGCTTTGTTATGCAAGATGAGGGGGGGCATTTCTACTTCCTTCCCCTCCCTATTTGTTATCCAGGCTTTGTTCTAGTCACTCATGGTTGTCACTCTTTGATTCTGTTGTGTAACCCTGTCTATCTATATATCACTATCTGTCTATATATAAAAAAATAAATGTATCCTTATATTTATTCATTTTTCAATTTATTAAAAAAGCTGAGTAGTACTTTTACTGCCTCATATATCTCTCAATCTACATATATGTCTATCTTTATCTGTCTGTTTATATATTATATTAATTTTTCAACTTAAAAAAGCTGAGTAGTACACTGCATCTGTATACATATACTACACTAATATAGGCCTACATAGAGAACATGAATGTTCCACTATGAATATTAATATACGCAAAACCATATGTCCTGTATCATAGCTACATGTAAAACGTTTGCAGCAAAAAAAACACGTGAAAATCAGTTAAGTTTTCAGGGAGTTTTGATTTAAATGCGCTGACACTTCATGCCTGCCAAACGGATTACACTGAGTGGAGCGGGTGACCTGTCCAAGATGGCGGCCCCATGGTTCATCAGCGCCAATAGGCAGTAGCGGTGATGCGGCGTCTACTCTTCATGTCTGGTAGTAACACACACTCGCGCACACAGGTGAATTGGATATGAAATAC
>OLKM01000154.1:90189-145189 GCA_900291075.1 Melanogrammus aeglefinus
TATATGACAAAGATCTCATAATTATGAGGTCTTTATGTAATAATCACGAGATAACCTGATTTTTTTTTTGTGTGATGTGAATGCAATGCGCCACCATTAAAAACATGCTTGTTGTTGAAAGATGTTTCTTTTTTAAATTTATTTGGTGACCCAAATCTCCCGCGAGCCGCGACCCACATGTGGGTCGCAACCCAGTCTTTGGGGAAGACTGCATAGCACTCTACAAGTACCCCTGGAGACCTCGTTAGCTAAGAGTGATTTCACGACTTTCGTTACCAACGATGCTTTCAGTAGGTGTGAAAACTGTACGATGCCTTACGACGCACTTCACGAACCACTAAACGATGCTTTCGGGAAACGGGGCCCTGGGTCGTGTGAATAATAATCCCTTCAGTCTATATGGTCATTCGCGATTGCTTTTTGAGCAAACCTCTAAACTTTTCTGGTCTTTTAAAATCTGCTTGGAAGTGCGTGCGGGAAGCTCTCACTCCCGTGGAATGCAGAGCCCACTTTGCTGGTTCCTTTGAAGCTTCTGCTGGCCTCCTGGTACGTTAGCGGCAAAAAATAGGAAATGTTTCGCAAAACATCTGATACACACAGCGGTTGTATTGTGGTGCTTTTATTACGTGATTTCATATAATTTATAGGCTATACCTTTCTTTATCAATGTTAATTATATAACCTCTGATTTTACGCTACTTTAATGCAAAAGCAACTGTATCGTGAGCCAATATACACTGTCCAAGCAATGCTATTGCTTGGACAGTGAATGTGGACCTATCTCTGTATCCTTGAGATTACATGATGCTCATTTTTCATATTGTACCATTGTGTGACATTGGAGGTTTTTCTTCAATATTGCTGTATTTATTGTTGTATAACCTGTTGTGCTATGCAACGTTTTTTATTCATCATTTAAGAGTAGGCCTATGCTTTGACAGTAAACAATCACTATCATATTCACAGCATTGCCTACCTATACTGATTTCTTGATTCATTCAATTAAGGCATATTTCTATATGCCTACAATATATGCATTGATAGATTTTCTAAAAAAAAAAAATAAGTAGAGCGGGTGACAATTTTCAGGTAAACTAAATATATATCCTGAATGTAAAGCAAGCTGATTTTGGTATTTCGTTTTAAGAACCATATAAATTGTACAGAAAATGCTTATCAGTGATGGATCATCACTGTTAAAGTAATTGTGAGAATGTGAAATTTGAGTGATGAAAAAAGGCAAACGTTATTTGTAATGATTTATTATGCAAAGCAAAACAGCCTATTTTTTCACAAATTTTCTTGCAAAGTGCATAATTTTCCCTCTGTAAGTGTGAATATTTGTAGCATTCTATATATTTATACATTAAAGCTGCTTTCATATCAATCTATCACAGTACCAGTTAGAATAGGTTCAGTTTATATGGATTTGAAAGTTACATTAAGATTTATGTTTGTATAAGAGTAACGAATCAAATCACATGTCCCATAGAATGCCAAGACATCTTTTCTGAATGGCCCTCACCATCAAACAATTGCAGTGACAGTTTTAGTAAAAAAAAAACATGATTAAGGTTTGAAATATTCTGATCTGAAAGGTGCATACCATTTGAAAGTACAACAATATATATGGCTATTTGAAACCTACAAAACTTGAAAACTGACATTGATATGAAATAGAATTTACATGGAAATCTACAGCGATTTAAAAATTGTTTGAAACATAGTTCGGAAAATATCAAGTTAAAAATATTCATGTGGAATGCAGACAAGAAAAAAAAAAAAAACATCTTAAGAAAATGATGGATAAAAGCTGTAACGTCACAAATAAAGAATACGTCAGTTGCCGCAAAGCTACGTTGCTATAGCCTTGTGCCACGTGTGCGAAGTGCCACTGCTCAACGTGGACGGGTTGACGGGCAGTGGACCAGTGATGTGTACACACTCTACACACCTCTAGGCCTATCCCTCGACGCCTTCCCATTCACAAGTACTTACTATGTAAACCATCCAAAAGGTCTGACAGAACACACACATTCAATTTTAAAGACACAAAATTATGAGACGCGAGATAAACCACCACAGCAAAAAATAAACATGAAAAAACAAAACGTAGTTTTGTGTTATGCTTGAAGGTAAGGGTCACTTCAGTGACATCGCTACATGTGCATTTTAACACATACTCAAACTAACAGTGACATGTTCAATGTCCTTGGGAAGACGATACAACAGTAACAGGGTTTTTGATTTGGGTTTCAAATATGCATTAGTCCCATGCTCAGACAATATTGACCATGACATAGGTTTAAAGTATAGAATTGTTGTACCTCATATTGTTTACGTCCTTTTTCCTTTTTATGCAGCTTGCTCTTCATTTCCCTAATGAAACCATTATATAAGGGCATGATTAGTTTTGTCCTTGTTTGATAAGATTTCTGCAATGCACTTATAACATAGAGCATATGGTAAACTAGCTTGTTTTAATTCCATTAATAGCCATAGCAAATAAAACTGCTACAAATTGATTCAGGACCTTAAAACACTGCATCATATCAAAAACCATGCTGTGTCATAGCATATTTTCAGCTACCTCTTAAATACACCACTGCATGTTGGTCCAAATTATTTCAATGATAAAGAACTGCAAAATGTGAGAAACCTTGAAGATCACTTAATATTCACAGAAGGGTTAAGATGCTGATTGTGTAAACAGGATGTTAAATGTAGGTCACAGTAGTAAAGAAACAGGTTTTGACACAATTATAATCAGCCCAAGGATGGCAACGATTAAAATTAGCAATCAACTTAATTCACATGACAGGAAAATCCAGCATTCAACTGTATCCCCTCAATTGCCCTGACTTGACCTGCCTAACTTAGTCAGTCAAGAGAAATACTGACGTATGCAGTAGGACTACAGAGCTGGTAGTGTATGCACTCATTCAAGGTATTAATTAAGTCACAATTAAACCTTGTTTGGTGAAAATCTGCCTTTCAATAACAGAGGGCTCAACCAGATAACTGGCACATATATAGATGTGTGTGTGTGTGTGTGTGTATATATATATATATATATAATATATGAAGTTAGTTCCTTGTTTCTTTAGTAAGCAAGGCTCTACCGCAAATGGTTCATGGCTCGGTTCTTTACCACAGTATCATTTCCATATGGTAATGATAGATTGCTACACATTGATACAATGCTAACATTTACAATTGGGAATGTACATGTAACAGAGAGCTGCCCCACATGCTAGCTCTATGGCCCAGCATGCATGTGAGCATGTGTCCTAAACAATAGCAGAAGACAACCGCATTGCTCTGGTCTATCAAGAAAGCTAGCATAAGACGTTTTTTATCAGGGTTTTTTTTGCCAGACCACCGGAATTTGCTGCACTGCATTTTACTTTAGTTTCAGGAAGCGGGATTGTGCAATGCCTTGTCCCCCAGCTAGGGGGTAGGTGACAGCACCAGCCTCCTCCAGCACAATCACTGGAGGAGTCGGTGAGTTGCCTCTAGTTGGTGCCTCCCCAAATCTTCTTCTGCTCGAAGAAGGCATCAAATCTGGCCAAAGCATACTCCTGCAATGCATTGAAATATACAGTTTGTGAGTGTTTTACGAGGACAATTGCAATTATCGTACTCTTTTACCCTAACCATCAGGATATTTGATAATCAGAGAAATACAACAAATACAAAAATGGAAACAACCAAAAAACATGCTATCTTACCATGTATCCAAACTCAATGGTGGAGATTCTGGACTGGATAAAAGCCCACAACCCCCAGAAGAAGTGAGACGCCAAGGCGAACCTAGGGTACAAACACAAACAAGCTCTCTAAACAGTCTCGGGGTACAACGGATCTCCCAAACCTAACAAACAGTGTCACAGACTTTTCACCGGGGCAAATGGTGTTTTTTGTGTAAAATTAATACAATAATAAACAAAAACGTAGAAGCTAAGTAAGTCTAGCCTACAATATTGTGTGTCTAATATTCAATTAGCCTACCAAGATAAAGTCTTGCTGGTTTTAAATACTTAATCATAGAATAATAAGTCGGAATATGGAAAATAAGTGCCCTTCTTCCATTCCAAGTAGCTTACTAGTGTACCTATTCTAGTTTAAAGTCTGCCAGAGATTCCGCCAAAGTACTAATATGGTCAGTTTAACCTGCATTTTAAACAGTTTATAAAGCTTCTATTTACTGGAAGGATACACTATATCAGTGATGTTTATTTAATATCCATGTGGAACATTCAGAAATGTGAGACGGATCGGGGTTGATTGCATTGTAGCTGGTCTGTTGATATTCTCTATGGCAGTGTTTCTCAACTGGTCCTCAACTGGTCCTCAACTGGTTGGTCGCAGACTTTTTCTGAATCTTAGTGTGTGGTAAAACCAAATTAATAAAAATAAATGTTTTTGCTGCCTTTTTTTTTTATTGCTAGAGTTATGTGCTTTGAACACATTGACCTTTAAAGAAAGTAACGATGACATTGTGTACGTGCGTTTACTTGCCCATTTTTGAGAAATCTATTTGAAAATATATTATTTCAAATTGTTTAAAAGTTGGTCGCGACTTAATGACCATTGGAACATGTTGTTCCCAAGGCCAAACCAGTTGAGAACCACAGCTTTATAGAGAGGAGCGCTGCTGCCCGACAGCTTCTCTTAGCCCTGTCTCTTTCGACAGATATACACACTGCTAGACAATCTGGACCGTTACTGTTGTATACGGCTGATTGCGTCTATACTTCCCCGCGTCAGATCATTGTAATTCGGAGCGTGAATATCTGTTGAATATGAAATACATACCTTAAAACAATGTTAATTTGCTATTGAAATGTGTCATTCTTCTAAATGGCACCACAGCATCTCTACACTGCTATGTATTTCACTTTCAGCTTTGATATCGGGACGTTCCGGGCAGGCGGTACATTTTTAAAACCCGTCGAGTCTGATGGGACTCTACCCATGGCAGTCACTTATCGTTGACGTAGGAACCTATTTCAGTCTCTAACACAATGCATTTTTTTTAAAGAGGATTGTCTGTCATTATGACGGTCTTCAATAATCCGTAACACCATGAAGCCTATGATAGACCAAAACATATACCTACGAATACTACACCACCCGACTGCACTCACACCAGCCCCCTTTGGCCTTCACACAGGACAGGGCTGGGGATCCGCCCGCGACCTCTGCTCACCTGTTGACCTCCACGTAGAGCTCCTCCATCACTTTCTCCCGAGCCGCGTCGTGCAGGTCGCTGAATCTGCCATCTGACTCCCTCATGTAACTCTCAATGAAATGCAGCTGTGGACAACACAAACAGAGTTCATCCCACTGGCAAACCAGACACTGTGTGCTTGTTTGTTTGTGCGTGTGTATGAGGGTGGATAGTAAATTGTATAAGAATAATGTTTTCTGTTGCTTTTTTGAACATCGGTATTTATAGTCACGTTAATTTACAAACCAATCCATTTGGAGACTGGTTCACCAGGTCAGCGAGTTGGCATTAACTAAGAGTGAGACTAGGTCTAAACTAAGTACACTGAAGATCTGAATGTATTTTTGGTTGTAGTTTGCGACGGCTGTGCTTTCTTTTCTATTCAAACCTGTTGAGCTTTAGAAGGATAATTCCCAGCATTCACTTTGAAGAAGGGAAACGTGTCACAGTTGTAGTCGTACATCCACTCACAGAAATGGTTTCCAATGTCAAATCCCCTGCAATGCAAAAGAGAGGGCAAGGGTTGAAAAATATGAAAGGCATTTCACACCGAGGCGGACATTAGGGTTACCCTTATTTGCATTACATAGGACAACTGGTATTTAAAATACAGGAAGGGTCTGAAAGAAGCAAAAAAAATTGGTGGGTGTGGTTGGGAAGGTGTGTGTGTGTGTGTGTGTGTGGGTGTGCGTGTGGGTGTTTGCGTATGCTCGCATGCGTGGGGGAGGGGGAAGTTAGAAAGCCAAGGACAACGTGAGCTATATTTTCCCATAACAAAGACGAGTCAAAGCATAACCCTCTCGCAATAAAGACCACCAACATGAATGGGCGTATTTGGGAATGCGCAGGAGTAGAACACAATACTTCTTTAGCTGGGTGAATAAAGGCTGAACTTAAACAGATAGTTTTTTATTTAGCTCTGACTGATTGAAAGATTGACCGGGGGATAGGTCTTCATACATCTCCTCATTTTCCATTTCCAATCTCCTCAGCCAGATCCCAGTTACATAACAGCCCCTCATGATTGTTTAAACACAGGGGAGGGGCTGTGAATTATGTAGGCCTATGGGAAACAGGACCTTCTGCTGGCCCCATGGACATCCTCTTTTCACTATCTCTTGTTGTGGCTCAGTATCTAGGTAACGCTGACTGTCTTTTCTCTCTCTCTCTCTCTCTCTCTCTCTCTCTCTCTCTCTCTCTCTCTCTCTCTCTCTCTCTCTCTCTCTCTCTCTCTTCTCTTCTCCTCTCTCTCTCTCTCTCTCTCTCTCTCTCTCTCTCTCTCTCTCTCTCTCTCTCTCTCTCTCTCTCTCTCGTCTATTATTTCTAAATGAAAGAGTGAGTCAGATCAATTTTTTTTGTTGCAATTGTATTTTGTAGCAATTTTCACAAACAATCTAGAAATAGAGCTTATGGGGAATGGGCCAACAGAAAAGCAAAAAAAGCAACGGAAAAGGACATCAGGAGCCATGATACACACATACAGGGAGACAACACACACACAAACACCCAAACCCACTGATAATGCAGGCCTGAGTGGTCACAGCATTCTGACTTAAACAAGGAAACCCTGTCAGGGATTCCAGGAAAAATGCGCATTTCCTTGTTTTTACTCCGCAAAAGACAGATTTTGGACACTTTGGTATTGTTAAAGGGTAGGTGACTAATAATAATAATATATAATAGTACAGTTTGTTCTCTGGAGGGTCCACAATTATACTGTATATGAGAACTGTACAAAGTCTAATAATAAAGGGTAGAAGATACTTGAGCTGAATGTTGACGCATCAACAAAGGGTCGGTGTTTGGTTCAATACTAGTCTTTGAGGTCCCTAGAGATGACAGTGATGATTTCCAGAGCTCTATTTCCTTTAATTGGTTTGGTTTTAGGGACTATTTATAATATTACAATAACATTAGGAACCATCTTGAGCCGAGCGTTACATTATTTTATAGAAGATTTTAATATCTGTTAATGCATATTAAGCTGCCAATCCGGACAAAAAAGCGCTATACCAATTTAATGTTTTAACTTTGGTAGTAGTAGTCTAGTAGTAGTAGTCTAATCTCACCTTAACTAACATATTTTCTGTGGGAAACCCTGGTAGCAGTAGTAGTAGTAGCAGTAATTATAGTAGAAGAGCTACCTGTAATTGTAGCTGCTGTATTCAAAGTCAATGAGCATCAACTTCTGGTCCAGTGATGTATTCAGCAGTAGAATATTACCTGAAAGAACAAGAGGTTTACACGTTAAACGTTACACACGATAGATAGTGAAATAACACTAGGAAATGCCGGTAACAAAGTAGTATTCAGTCGCTCCTTCTGTAAAATAGCATTTACTGAAATGCAGTGATACAACATCCACACTATACGATATACTAAATATAATACATAGAATAGATACAAATACATTTGACTAAATGATGTAGCATGCCGTGAAAGCCAATGCACATTCTGCATGTGCATTATATGTATTGATAGCATGGTCTGGGGGAATACTCGAATCTGATTGGCTGCAGGGTGTGCGTTAACCCATGATATACGGACAGCTGCTAAGTAGTTCCCGTCAAATTGCCTGTTCAGCCTTCAAAACGAGAGCTGGTAACTTGTGAAAAATGCATTAAACTGTAATCAGAAAACGCGGTTATATGCTTTAGACCCTAGTGTATCTGTGGTATAAAGGCTGGGACGAATTTCGAATTATAAATAAGAACAATGCATAACGTTAGCTCTCTGGCTCATAGCTGAACAAACTAGAATACCTCCGGTTGCCAAGTCGTAGCTCCTATTTACTGGAGGAGTAAACCACGTTTCCGTTGCATAAGGACCTTACCTTCTTGGCAATCGTTGTGGCAGAACACTACAGGGGAGTTGGTGGATTCAAGTAGTGACCTGTGCACAAACACAAAAGGGTCAAAGGGTCAGGTCAAAAGGTGCTGTGGCGCGTTCGTTGTAGCTTCCGGGTAGGTCGGTGTTTTTCGAAACGGAAACAAACACCGAGGTTTTTGTACACACAGAGTGAGAGCTTTACTGCCGCAGATGAACCACTTTTGACACTCATTCCAACATAGTAGTGAGTACTTCAATACCTTAGCCTTTACCCAGCCTTTAACCTACCAAAACAAGCTACCACCCACCCCGAGCGCAAACAACAGTCAGCACCGAATTATTCAGGACGGTAGGAGACCAATGTGAGGAGCATGAACAGAATTTTTTTTTCCATTCCCCTTATCTCGTTAAATTACTTGTTTCTGGTCAATTGTTAAACTGGCATGGCTTACTTATTCTTATAACCTCTACTGTATCTTTTTTTTTTTTTAGAAACTTCAGTCAATAAGATGATGTAAATTGTGGTAAGGTAATGTTAATTAGGTCTTAACAGATTAAGGTCAATTATTAACACTAACTTCCTAAGACCCCATATACTATTTGTCATTTTATAGCAATGTCATAATCATTGTCCTTCAGGGCTTTTGTAAAGAACAGGTCAGGACTAAAACATATTAGTATTTTATTTTTCAAGAAAACCACATTCACCATAAAAACACATTGGTGACTTACTGGTGATTACCACGTTTCATATCGTTGGCATGTATGTATCTATGGAAGCACATTGAAGGATTAAGTGGAGAATCAGTATTTGTGTGGGAGTGTGTAATCATACTTGAGATCATCCATCTCCTGAGGCAGGTTGTAGCTGGCCAGGCGGTTGAAGAGGCACAGGTGCGATTCCCTGGTGACGGCCATCCTCATGATCTGGTTCAGGTACCTGGTGGTTCATCATGTTTCAATCAGTAACACACTTGCACACACAACCTTCCTATTTTGCTCAAAGTACAACCGAGGAGTAACTGTAACGGCTTACTTTTCCATTGTCCCAAAAAGCCACTTTGGCTCCTTGTTGAATGGCATCCGCATGGCATGAAACGCAGCCATCTTCTGGGCCACCTCAGCTGAGATGTTGGGATCTCCCAGCTCGCAAGTCTCAAGTTTACGACTCTAATGTTCATGGAGAGATTGGAGAGAATGAATTGTGAAATAAAAAACCAAACCACCCTTGGATAGCTTATGCTTTTTGCTTTGCAGGTCTAATTTATAAATCTAAATATTTATTTTGGTCATAGACAGGTTATAAATGATTTGTCCACACACCTAAATTAGTTCAAATCAGAGAAATACTCCTCAAGGTTAACAGTTGATACATCATCATACTCCATTGCTGACATTCATACGCCATTGCTGACATTCATATGTTATGGGTGACATTCATATGCTATGAGTGACATTCATATGCTATGAGTGACATTCTTATGTTATTACCGACATTTGTATGCTATAGGTGACATTCATATGCTATGTGTGGCAATCTTATGATATTGGGAAAAAAACATATGCTATGTTTGACATTCTGGATCTGATTAGGAAAGCAATAGATAGAAGAGGAATTTTATAACTAGTTGACATTCAGCCACTGAGGAGTAGATGTTCTATGGTTTAATTAATTTCCACTTAACACCAATCACTGATCACATTGTTGTTCTGTAGAGAAACAGGTAGCACAAAGACACACATACCAACCATGAGACATATCATCAGCCGGATAATATCCGGCTGATGATGTCATATAGCAAATACCCTAACATTGTACAGTGTGTGTGTGTGTGTGTGTGTGTGTGTGTGTGTGTGTGTGTGTGTGTGTGTGTGTGTGTGTGTGTGTGTGTGTGTGTGTATGGGGGGGAGGGGTGTGTGTTGCAGAAGAAGATCTAGACATATACAAGTACAAGAAGACAGACAAACGTTGTATGTAATGTAAACTGTAAACCTACCGGGACATACTGCTCAAGGCGACCTGTGGGGAAGATTCCATAGAGTTTGGGACCCAACTCTCTCTCCGCCAAGATGGCAAACATGACACTCTCCAGCACCATGGCCTCTGCCCCCTGATAAAAAAACACACACACACACACACACACACACACACACACACACACACACACACACACACACACACACACACACACACACACACACACACACACACACACACACACACACACACAATGAGTTTAAGTCTATCAGAGGGACGATTGTCTAGGGAGCTGTCGTAAGCCCTAAAGGTGGAAAGAAGATATGAAAATAATGTTGGGTGTGTCTGTCACAACCTTTTTAGTGCCGTACATTGGAGATGCTCTCTTCCCTTGTCCTTGCTCAATCATGCATACTTTTTTCTCACAAAGGAACTACACCAACATCATTCAGGATAAGGCAGGTGTTATTAAATCCTACCTTCCCAGTGGGAAAATTGCCTGCCTTGCGGGGATTCAAGTATTCGAGAGATACTGTTTCAAGACTGCGTACCGTTTTCTTGGCTGCGAGCCAGGGAATGCACTGCATGCTGGCAGTACTCCAGGAAGCTAGCTCTGGAGGGAAACAATGGCTTAGCGGCCCACTAGCTCTCTGCTCCCGGTCACCCTTTCAAACATACCTCCAAGAGACCTGTTCCACTGCGGAGCGGAACAGATGTGTAAACCCTTCTGCAGGACGAAAGTTAAAGCTAATAAATAATTAACTTTGACTTCAGTACATATAATAATGCATCATGTGTTTTGCATACAGCCAGTCATATATTATCATAATGGCCTAATAATATGTTTGTATCTTAATCCTTTCTAGGTTTGATACAAAAGTCACTGTGTATAATCTACCCAGCCTCTTTCTGTTTTAAACCACTATTATTGATGTATGCAACGTCACTTAGCCAAACGTTAGAACGTAACACCCCCCCCCCCCCCCCGCCCCCCCCCCCCCCTAAGAAATGGGTTTGTGGGCTCCACACAGGAAGCACATTTGCTGTGTGTTGCAATGTTGTAAACTGAACCTGCTACCTACAGTTAACTTAAGAAACTCTGACCTACTTGGCTTGCGTTGTCTCGCTCCTTGCATCCAGGTATTAGCATTATCATTTAAAAGTCAATCATCTACCAATAAATGGTCTAGAGAACATCTGCTCTTGTGCTCCCTCAATCTATTTAGTATCACAACCTGATGATGGCACACAGTCACACAGTAGTTAGCTTGTTTCCTTTAAGCTCTACCGAGCAAGTGAATACTGCGACACTTGATTGTGAAAGGAAATAATGCAAAAACTATAATAATGGCTGTCTGATGAGCTCATCGCTCACATGATATGGCCGTACGAGTCACCGCTCACAATAACCGCGGGTTAAGGATCACATGTTTTGGAGAAAAAAAAGAATGACTCTGGTTCTTCTTTTCAGTGAATGGACAAAAGCTTTCTGGAGGTTTTCAAAATGATGTGCTGTGCATGCGAAGTCTGATTAACAAACACTTTGCACTTCAAATGTTCAAATACAGTATCATTCTAGCGAAAAAGCAAGTGGATTTTATTTTATTTTAAGTTTTAGAGATTGAGATATGCATTTGTTTACATTCAAAACTGGGGAGAAAAAAAGGCTGATCGGAAGTTCGGTAATTCCAGAAAGTTTTCTAAAACTACAGCTGCCTCTTGCGGTCACACAACAAAGCCAGGGAACCAAAGGCGGCCTTGGTAATCTGACCCATATGGGCTATAAGAAAAAAAAAAAGGAACCGTTGAGACTAGGAGCCTTGAAACATGATTTGAGAACCATCATCAACAGTATTACCGTGAGTTACTTACTTGGAGGCTTTCTTTGTTTGACCGTTGGGAATCACCTTTATTACAGGACATCTATGAACAAAGTAAAAGGGGAAAAGCTATCGATAAATAAAGTAATCTATTATATAATATTTAAAAAAAAATACTAACAATTCCATGCTGTATAACTCAACTGAATGACATTATCAAACATATCAGGGGAAAATACATTTTTGGTCGAGGACCGCCTTGCTAACTGTGCAGTGCAACAGTTAGAAAGAGGGAGCGAAGGTGCACGAGAGGTAGTGAGATAGAAATATACAGGCAGAGGGATACATTTCAGAAACAGCTTATTATTATTATTTACTTATTATATTGTATACAAAGATATAATAGATGTGATTTCTGCAAAGAACTCGCAGAAATTTTGATTATAACTATATATATATATATGAATATATAACTATATAAATAGCTATTATAAATAAAATATAAATAGCTTTATATATAGGTTGTTGTTTTTTGTGTTTTTTTTTACAAATCTAATACTAGTCAGCCAAGAGTGGCCATCTTTGTTGCAATGTTGCTTGCAGTTCCCTTTATTGCAGTAGTCTTGTTGGTTCCTCCATTTTGAGGATCAAATCTCAATGTTGTTTGAACGGTTGTTGCGTAAAAATAACCATTGTTCATTATCATATTTGAACATATTTTCCAGAGTGTCATTGTGAACACATCCCTCTTTCAAACATCTCTAAGGTATTCTTTGTTGTTTAATCTCATCCTTAGGGTTTACAGATGGCAGCCGTTACCTTGGTGTAGGATACGCGGTGGTTCTCCGATCCCTAGCCATAAAATCTAACTGCTCTTACGTCCACTAGCAATTAGGGTAGACTTTAGGATGTAACAGGAACTTGGGTGTTTGCAGTACTACCAAATAAACCACATTGCACTTTCTTAAAATACAAGGTAAACAGTTAGTGTTTACCAAACCCCATATATATATTTATTTTAGACTTTAAAGGGACTTTATTTGTTGTTTAAGTACCACAACCGTCACAGCATGCAGACTATAGCAAGAGAATAAACAAACGCTCTAGCTCTTCAACATATCATCATGTGACCATCGGCTGACACAGAATGTGCTGCTGGCTGTTGATAGTCTAAAATTGTTGACATTTGTGAAATAGTTGTTTCATAGGTTCGGTGAGAAGGTTACAAAGTCCTTCTTCAGTCCCTCAGTGGTCGCTAGCAGACATAACTCAATCGTGATTTGCTAACTCTTAAGCAGGTGTTTTTAGCAAGAGCTCGTCATAATAAGTCAGCCGTGGTGTGACTCTAGGGCCTATCGGAATGGAGCTCTTGAAGACTCTGGCCACGTCTTGTCCTGAGATAAAAAATGGTGTGTCAGCAAGCATTGTGCATCACAAGCGTATTCACTTCAAGAGGAAATGATTTCTATATTGCCAAAATAAAAGATTGGGGAATTACTATCACTCTAGATAAAAAAGGAGTGATATCTCCGTCCTCAAGACCGTCTCAGCTTTCTCGGCATTTCATGTGGCTAATTCTTCCTGGGATTATTATTTTACATTTAGCTGAGCCCTCTAGCCACGGGTTCAGGTCAAGAAAACAGGCGGACTGGAGAGGTCGTTTAGCACGCACAGTATTTCACCATTCTGTGTTTGCGTTCCCAGAAGGATGCCTCCGGTTATGTTTTCGATATTATATTATGCTACCCCCGTTATAAAAGGCTGAGATTTCATGAATCTCATACTGTACCGTGTTGGATTGGTGGGTTCACCTGGGAACAAGAGTGCTCAAGGCACGCTCCTTTGGGAAGCCTACGGCAAAGAACACATGCATGTACAGCCATAGGGGTACATCACTGCACACAACAATGGCCAACATGCGTGCACACTTATGTGTGTACGCTCACAGTCACTTATATACATACCTACAGCACCACACACAAAATAATGCTGACACCCGCACTTTCTTGCATGAGCACACACACACACACACACACACACACACACACACACACACACACACACACACACACACACACACACACACACACACACACACACACACACACACACACACACACTACAACAACTAAAACTTGGTGATGTGATTTCAACATCACACAGGAATTATGCAATTGTATGTTTATTTGGACTTCTCTAGTAAGAAATAAATACCTTTACCCCGAGTTCAGTTCATTGTACTTTCTGATTTCTGAAGTATTTTAGGTTGTTTAAACATCTCGATTTAGTAAGGATGACAGTCAAATGATAGATATTTAATGTTATTATTTGTTGGCAAGGAATATACCTTTCAACTAGCTATGTTGTCTTAAAACCAACTGTCGATCAAATACAGACACGCAAAACATTTCCAACATTATAAACATTAAACACTGTCATGTTAAAGTGTAGGCCTATGAGTAGCAGGCTACATTGAAATTAGACAATTTAACACGTTAAACGTTCACATGACATTATCCATTCTCGAAACACACCTGCAAAATGGCCCCATAGAGTCGCAGAAGAACACTTCTTGGTTCATCCCCAACACTGTCCAGACGGTCAGGGAGCGCACAGAGGAAGAGCTTGTTGCTCAGACCACCCCTGGTGGACATGAGAAGGAAGTCAGAGACGAAGAGAATGGTGATTTCCCAAACAAATGAATCGTCATTTCAACGATCGAATACAAGCCTATATTCATTTCATGTAAAAACGTAAAAAGCCTAACTTGGGTTTACATTGTTTACCCGCAAAACGCAAAAGCTATTCCTATCTAAAGCTTCTATGGGAATAATTACAGGCTTAGGGTGTGTAACGGAAAGATAAGCTTATTTGAAGGCCTATTACGTAAATAAATAAATAAATAAATAAATAAATAAATACATACATAAGTAAACAGCCGAAACAGATATATAATAAACCGTCTACAACAGTGATGCGCATTGTTCAGAATATTTTGGGTAAATAAATAGGAGTACCTTATGATGGTGATTTCGAAATCGTCCTCAGATACCGACCTCCATGCTCCGTGTAGAAAATCTTTGCACCAGAGATACGCCTTGCGTTTGGTCTCGGAATCAGGCTGGTCTTGGCGGATAATAACCTCTTTACAGTTTTCCTCGGATTCTGGTTGGACATGCAAGGCACTTTCGGTGACCAGAAGACCCAGGGACATTGAAGGAGAGGAAGAAACCCCGTTAATGAATTTTGTCTTCATTTTCAACGAAATTAATTGACTCCCTGAATGGATATAATGAATGGGGTATTTATGGAGGCGATCGTCTAACGTTTCTATATGCGTAAAGGGCAGCAGATCTCTTGAAAGAATAATGTAGAACACCGAGAATTAATAATTTTATTTGAACTGGCGATGTTTATCTCTATAAGCGGTCAAGTTTTAGTGAGAACAATCCAAAGCAGCTTCTAGCTAGAATGACTGAGACTCCGCGCAGACGTCGTTTTTCAAGCAGGTTAGTGTTTTCGTCACCCGGCCACGCCCTTTCCATTCTCTCATTGGTTGGCGAAAGGCACAGCCCAGCGGGCTCTAAACGCCCAACTCATGGGCCAAAACAAAACGAGGTCACTGTCTCCCATACACCGTGTTTCCATCACGTACACTTGGATCCTCTCCTCTTTCTTCTTGACAGAAGGCACGTTTGGCTATATGCAAAGACTGTTTTAAATATATCCGTTCTTCATAGAGTTAGAGTTAGGACACACATTTCCCTCAAACTATGCAGGTTATTTTATAAGTAATCTGTAAAAAGCACACGCATCTAACAACGCATACCTCTCACGCCCCCTGCTGGTATGAACACTATGGCACCCTTATCCCCCTTTAACACCGCCCAACAATGGTTCAACAGAAGCCTAAACAAGCATGTCGGCGCAAGTTGATGACGCATCATTCGAGAAAAAACATAAACAGAGCTCAGCTGTTAGCTTGAGTCTGTAGCCTGTATGCGGTTTAATATTGTTATTTTCGTTCCGAAGTGACCGCAAATATTTTAATAAGCCACCGTACTATCATTATCATCATATCTGCCCATGCGTGACATTTACAAAAAACATCTAATTCGGACTCCCAGTCCAACGGACATTCGATTACGGTTTTGTTAGCTTGTTTGACAAACTCGTATTTTATTTCTTCAAAAGGTAATGCTATATATTTATGTTCTCCGCGGACAGCATATTTGGCCGTCTTAATTAAATAACAAGTTTAATACTGTAGTGGTATCTAAACGATCTTAAAATGCCCACATCATTTTAACAATTATAGTGTGCTTCGTTTTCTTAATTTGTTTCTTATTTTTGACTGTTGCGTTACCAAATGTGGTTCAAAGTGAATAGCATGTTATACCCAATGCTGAAGATAACATGAATACACTTTATTCCTTCACTTTTTTTTCCTCATCAAGATCCAACAAAACTTGACACAAATATGGAAAAACAACACCATATCACTTCAAGGAGCAGAATTTGATTTCCAATGGCCACCAATATTCAATCTTCATCCACTACTAATATGTCCCCACGGAAGAGGTCCCTGGTTTCTCTAAACAGCAGAAGGAAAACTGTGGAGGACTTCTTCCCGTTTAACTTGTTACCTGTGGAGTGCCAGTTGCACGTACTGTCCTTCCTGAATGAGGTGGACAAGTGCAGCTGTGCACTGGTCTGCTCTAGTTGGAGTTGTCTCGTCCGTTCATGGAAGCTGTGGAGGGTGGCTGACTATCGCCGTGGGATCATGCATCTGGGCCCGGTGGGGCTGCTGGTTTCAAACCGAGAGTTTGAGCGGTGGAAAGCCTGGGTTCACCATTACACTCACCACCTCATCTCCCGTCATGCCAGCCTTTTGACCCTGAAGGCCAGCTTTGACGTTGGGGACAGGTGCAACAAATGGGGAGAGCTGTTGAGTCACCTGCTGGATAGTGTCCACTGCATAGACCTTGGCCACCTTGACCTCAACTGGACCTTCACACTGTTTGAACCACTGGACCTCAGGATCCACTCCAGTTCAAGCTCCCACCAGGAGAGCAGCTCCCACCAGGAAAGCATTTGCAAGATGGATCAGGTAACAGCGACGTTGTGTGAACGCATGCCTAGTGAAATATAGAATTAGCTAGGTGTCTATTGAAATTAGACTCTCTAAATACATGTAAAATAAACTTATAAATGACTTATTACTGCATTCTAAAGTGTTACCATTTGTTTAATTGGTCTAGTGGGGTGATTTGTTAGGTAGCGAGATACAATGAAATCAATAACTTAATTTTGACACACAGTGGTTTGGGTACGTGGATGTGGGCTTGATGAGGACCTGGATACCTCAACCTCTCTATTATTGGATTGTTCTAGAAGACAATGTCAGGTCTTCTGCCCAAAAGTAATGACATGGCTTGTGCAACAGTGTAGTCATCCTAAGCTCTCCAACCAATCTGCAAGGGGTCAAAGTCCACAGAGTTATCTACCTCCTAGGGTATATTTTCAGTTTCAGCATTGACTGTGACGATGTCAACGTTTGCCCTACATGAGTCATACATTTCTTGAATGAACAAAAGATAACTGCGTTAATGTTTTTTTTTGTGATTGATTGCCAGGTGTCCAGTTTCCAGGAGCTTTTGGCCAAGCTTACTAAATGCTGCCCCCGCATCTCCAAGATGAAAATGCATTTCGACTGGTCCGACCTATCCGTCTCGCTGCTCACCCAGTTTCAGCACCTGCGCGTCCTTGAACTCAAATACTTCTGGGTCTTCAAAGGGGTCCCTCCGTCCACGCTGCAGACGTTGACCGACTCCCTGCCAAGGCTGAGATCCCTGACCTTACACATCCTGGTGCCCCTCAGGCACCTGGGCGTCTCGTACACGCTCGAGTCCCCCTGCCTGGAGTTCCTGGACGTGTCTCCAAGCCGGGGCCTGGTCTTCTCACGCCTGAAGCTCCCGGCGTTGCGGGAATTTCGGGCCAGGAAGATTGTCCGCGGGATCACGCTGGACCGCAGGACGCGGCTGAGGATCCAGAGCCGCTGGCCGTGTCTGTACCATGTCCTGCGGGACGGGGCGCCCAAACTCCAGGCGCTCAACAATGAGAAACTTGTTCCCACTTGGAGAGAAGATAGCTACAGTGAGCTTTCTGCCATTCTGCAGCAGTCCTGCTACTGTGTGCAGCATCTGGACAGCTGGCTCTGGTGATACTGTGGAATCTATGACACTGAAACCAGTAGCTGTAGCTTCCTTATGAACATCTTGTTGATGTTCTGGTCAGCCGGTCCTAGTGTTTTTTGTATTTGATCAAGCATACAATTTTAACTTGAATGAATCAAAAGTAAACTTAAAAGTTCTGTATCGATACAAGCGGAGTCGGATAAATGGAGTGAATAGTAATTTCCCATCCTGATATTTTCAATTAATTTGAATGTGGTGTTGTGTGTTGAGTTACCTTTTAGCTGTTTTTATTTTATTTTTTAATCTAAATACATATCAATGAACCATAGTAGCCTTTCTTTTAACATTTTATATTTAGGATAGTCTTTCTCCCCACATACTACACATTGTGTGTTAGCTTTTTCCTTTAGGTCCACATAGAGTGTAGAAATGTGCAGCCTTCTGCGCGACTTTGGTGCGAACAAAGAGATTAATGTGCAACAAGAAGACTAAATATGTTTAATTTTGATTAACTTGAATGATTGCCTTTAGAAAATTAATAAATGAGTGAGAATGTGGAGTGCAGTGCACTTTTCACATTTTCGTCATTATTGCAGTACAATAATATCAGAAGGTTTCTCACAGAAATGAGTTCTTTTGGCAAGCTAACCCTCATTATCAATGAACAGGGAAAGTTACTCCATCGTCTCAAACAGTCCTAGATTTGAAACAAAGGAAGGGCCATGAAAGTCCATTCCTTAGGGCTAAGCTGTTGTGGTTTTAATCACAACAGGAAATGTGACTCCTGACTGACTGGTCCTTGTGTTTCACTATACATTTTTTCTTACATTGCTATTGTATACTGTACAACATGAACTATGGTTATTATCTCAAGGAATATAATGACCACTTATGTGTGACCATTTAATATATTTTATTACTTAGCAGCTCTTATTGTTCATAAGGATTGCTGACTCAATTTAACTTATTAAAATGAATTACTTTGACCTCAATTTAGATAATCTAAGGATCCAATGATTGGTTTACTGATTAAAACAATCGATTAAGGTTATATTAAATGGAAATTAAGTTAATTACAACAACACTCGGCTGATAATATTGTGTTCTGCCATAACTGAAAAATCTACTTATTCCCAGTTTTAGAGTATTTTGCTGCCACAACGACCAAGTCGTAGTTTGGGTTGTTATTCTTATTTTTCCTTATTTTATTCCTCATTTGTTTGCCTCCTTTGCACTATGCATGGCATCTTGCTATTTTACTTTCTACCAACAGAGGTCATTGTTGTAAAGCTGGAGTCCTGTCCCCAACAATTATTCCGTCTACAGCTTTGTTTACATTTGCACTGGCCATCATCATTTTGTCTTGAACCAGGGAATTCTGAAAATGATTGCCTCAGTACCCTTTGACTTTATGTGGAAACGGTTCAAATATTTGTGTGAAGGTATTTATGCTAGATAAAATATAGAAACTCATGACAATTTTGGTTTTATAATAAAAAAAAAGAGCAAAAGCTGTGTGTGTGTGTGTGTGTGTGTGTGTGTGTGTGTGTGTGTGTGTGTGTGTGTGTGTGTGTGTGTGTGTGTGTGTGTGTGTGTGTGTGTGTGTGTGTGTGTGTGTGTGTGTGTGTTAAGATGTGTTGCAGAAAGTCGGTTTAAGTAACTAGCAATGAAGTTAACCGATTTCCCTCCCTGATTAGTTTTAACACGTCATACCCCTTGGGGAAAATAAGTGAATGAAACAACGTGAAAATCAAGCTCTTACCTCATTGAATTGACTCACTCTAGAACTATAATGTTTGTGTGGTGCATTCCATGGTGTGTCCAAATGTGTTATGCTATAAAAATGTTGTGGCGTAATTTAGCAGCAAACCCAGCAAAAGCAGAAATGGACATCTCCCATGGCAAATGCATGTTGGATATGTGTGATGAAGGGGATTACAATTTGCCAATTATTTCATTGCGGTTCTTTCCTTACTCTCTCTCCCCTCTTCCTAGCAACTTCATTTGTAAGCCCATTTTTTCATGTGAGGTCAGTACGATCGAGGCTGTGAGCAGTCTGAACTATAGGTACCTGTTCTAAGGGTCTGTCTTACTGGTGGTAGTTGGGGGAAACCACAAGTACTCGGGACCTGTAACCAGAATCTCAATTCTAAACTGACGAAACTAGACTGCTGGCTGCTGTCGCATGTCCTAAGACTCATGTACAATCTTACCCACACCCTCTCATACCATATCTTTATAGAAACATTTTATGTTAATGTTTTAAAATACAAGAGTTTGTAGTTTGTGCACAACTGTGGACTCCAATGAACAAGTGCAGATGTGCTGGTAATGCTTAGGGAGGGGTGGTGTGAAGATTGTTGCTTGAGATTGATCCAACCCCTGGATTAGTGGCCGGACTACACTAACCACCACCAGATGTGGGAGTATGCGATATGACGCATTATCAACAAGTCCAATGATCATCGCCTTCCTACAATATACATCTTGCTCTTTGCTCCTTCAAGAATCCTCAGGTTAATGCTTAATCTCTGCATGACCACTTAATTGCAAAGACTCTGCCCCATTTATGGTTGGGAGGGCCTTTGGAAGCAGATACGCTTTGAGCATATTGCAGTCTGGTGGAGGAAAGTGTACAGGTCATTTTAGTAGACCAGCTTTGCATATCTTCCATCAAGAAAGCAGGAGCTTCTGGGACACACCAAAGCGACAGAGGAAGAGGACGAAACCAACATGGCGAAAGTGATATATGTGTCCAAGGTCTTCGCCATCATTACGGTCACCCTGACCGTCTCAGCCATCGCGGGAATCGTCACCATGATGATTGTTTACGAGGCTCAGATCGGCGGGATGGATCCAACACCCCGGCCAACCACCCTACCCCCAACTATGCTCCCCACAGGCCCTCCACCGGACATGCGGCTTCCTGGGAACCTGGTGCCCAAAAGCTACAAGCTCTTCCTCCAGTCTCATCTGTACCCCAGCCTTAACATGAGCGATGTCAATGCAACGGACCAGATCAATGTCTTCACCGGGAACTCCACTGTGGTCTTCCAATGTGTAGAGAAAACCAAGACCATAATCCTTCACAACAAAAACTTGACACTTCTCGGGATGAATGTGACCGACTTGGACTCGGGAAAGCTGCTCCCCTTTGTCAAGTACTTGCAACACGACGATTGGACCAATTTCCTCGAGATTCAGATGTCTGACGCACTTGTAGAAGGCGGAAATTATAGTCTGTCTGTGGATTTCCAGGGGGAGATATTGGAGGACTTGGAAGGTTTGTATGTAAGCACCTACAATGAAGACGGCCTAAAGAAGTAAGTGAGAAAAACACCTTTCATATACGGGCCGCTTTAGAGTGACAAATGTTTAGATTGGTTCACATAGTGGCAATGGCAATTGCCATTCATAATTGTAGATATTAAATCAGAAAGCAATTTACACCCGTGTGTAAGTATGTGTGTGCACATGCCTTTGTGTATGTCCATTATAGAGAGAAAGAGAGTTTTGGAAATAACCATGAAGGCAATTGGTGTTAAACCAGGATAAAACATATGCCACTGGTACTCTGGGCTATGGTTACCTCACAGGGGTTCAAGTATAATTGATTCCAGACACGGAATTCGAAAGTAAAACCCTAAGGTACAAACCGCTGATGCTGGCTTCATTCCTCCTGTATTTCCACCTGGGCATTCACCAGCAGATGCCTTCTCTTCGCTCGGTATTTTTTAATTTTTAAAGCTCCGTTTCCTTTTCATCAGTGAAATGAACAATGGGACGATTTCTGAGAATTGTCAAATTCGCTGACCATGAAAAGGAGCTGTGTCCAATGTTATAAGTCGAACACATACAACAGAAAATAAAGGATATAAAAACATAAAAAACAAATCTAAATTAGATTGGATCTTAAACACGTTAAAAAAATAATTTAAAAAAAGAACAAGAATGAGCAATGAAATTAACTGCAAACTGAAAATTCTCAATAAACATAACAAATACTTCATGTCCAAAATGATGATCAAGGTATTCCATACCCTGTCAAACTAAAATCATTTTATTCAGTGTTATCAATGTTTAAGGACATTTCAAGGTTTGTTAGACTTATATTGTTCCTGTGCTTTTTTGATATCCAAAATGCAATAGTCTCATCATCTTTATCATATTGTCTAAAAAAACCTGATATTATTATCGTTGTTTACACAATATAATTTATACAATATAATTTGTATCTATGAATTACATTACATTGTATCATTATTGGTTGGATTGTTATTAACATTCGCAATCCAATAATTTTCAGACAAGGAGGTTTATAGAGCATGAACATAAAACAACTATGAATTGTTTGCTTGAAACATGAGGAAAACATTTGGTCCTGACGTCAAGCCTTTCAAGGAAACCAAGTTCATTGCAATGTAATGCTCATGTGATAACCATAATCATAATGATGCCCATAAAGTGACAGATATAAGGGAATACATTCACACGGCTACGGGAACAGGGTGTTTCCCCATTCCTTATTCAAACAGATGCTAATTGTTTTGTTTAGAGTCTGCCAAAGTAGGCCTACCCATGTGACTGGAATCAAGTCAAATCAAAATAAAAAGACACATGAATGTTTAATGTGATGGCATGGCAGCTTTAACAATAGGTAATTAATTATTAAGTATACATCTTGAGATCCATGACATAAAGTCACGGCAAGTCAATAATATTTGTATTAGTTCTTAATCCCTGTTAGTTATAAAATAATTCACACATTCATACCAAGTGGCCAACATATGCCCTTGCCAATTAAAGAGGCTTCTTTCTCATTTTAGGGAGATATCCTGAGCCTAGGGAGGCGTCCAGCTCATACAGAAAGCCATTCATCATGTGTCAGTTCTAGAGATACGAGCGGTCAAGACGTTCAAGTGTAATGCCAACACATAGCCGCAAGAGATCAGCATAGAGAACACATACGGGTATCCAGGAGGCGGGAGTTCAGCACCATGCTTAGCCAATCAGAGCACATAACTGAGTTCAAGCCTGCCCAGTATTAAAGTCCCAACACATAGCCCAGGGGGCCAGAACGCTCCAGGTAACGCATCCTTAAGATGCCCTGCGAAGTGTATCTCCAAGCGTGCCTATACAATTCCCCTCCTTTTGCTTCATAGAGACTAGACTAAACCTTTACCAAATAAAGTGAGTTAAAAGCGATCCTGATTCAAGTACCTTTTTCAAAGAACACAACACAGTCTCTGAGGGGTGTAACTAAGGGCTTCAGTGGGGGGCATTTTATGGCACTCCTAACTCCTAATTAGAATATCTCCCTACTGCTAATTAGAATATCTCCCAAATGATCAAGGAAGAAACCTTGAGAAGGCACGCAGCCTGACGGTAGCATAGAAGCAAAACTGTTAAAGTATTTTTTTTTAATAATTATCACATAGAAACGTAGTGGTGTCCATCGCGGGTCTGGCTATGTTTTTAATGTTTGTATTGAAAGAAGGTACTGGTTAGTGGGTAAGCATTTAGCATATATCTAACATATCTATGACATGTTTTCAGATTCATCGCAAGCACCCAAATGGAGCCCACCAGCGCCAGAAAAGTTTTTCCTTGTTTTGATGAACCGGCGTTGAAGGCTACATTTATTGTCACCATTATTCACAGACGACCAACGATTGCACTGGGAAACTGGCCAGTGTCAGGTAAAAAATAAATCACTATATCTACTATAAATATGCACTCGTGCTGACATTATATTTGAAAGTATCGCGTCCTCTCAAGACGTTTTACTGTGTGAAACGACTAATAATGTACATTTTCTTTAAGTGATGACTGAGTTTACCAACCAACCCTCTCACTTCCCACTGTAGAGTCGAGCTTTATAGATGGCGACTGGTCAGCCACCACATTCTTTTCCACCAGGCTGATGTCCACATACCTGCTGGCCTTTTCAGTCTCAGAGTTTCCTTTTACCAGCCTCGTCACCAATGGAGTGACTATCAAAGTAGGTTGGCCACAGATAATAGGGCTTGTCCATCGCAATGACAGCCTCTATTTCAGATGTATAGGAGCATAGGGGAGTTCTTGATGGTTATGATGTTTTAGTAATTAATCGGGACATTGTTTGTCGTTATGGGGGGGGGGGACATTGATTTATTTGAAACTGACACATTGTTTCTTATAGACTGGTCCTACCAGACTTTCATACTTCATTTCATTTGCACAGTCTGGCCTCTCTCCATTGACAAACATTAACTCACTTGAAGGCGGGTGTCTGTTGGAGTTTAAAACTATTAGATCTGCCCAGTGACTAACAAATCCCTAATGTTTGACGACAACTCAAACTACCGCACGACCACTCCAAAGTCATTATTCTCAGCCACTCCCTCTGTGTGCTGATTTGACGGGCGAAATTTGACCTGAGAAAACCTGCGAATATACCGCAAACTCAAACGCTAGTAGGCTACTGAAGGGAAATGAAAATTGAGCGAAGTACTTAGGCGGGCGGAGCCAGGCTATGTTTCTTATGTGAGACGTGGCTAAACAAAGTTTTCATTCGCCTCTTTGAAAAAGCCCTAGCCCTTTAGAAATATTTTCTGTCCAAATGAATTAAAAATGTATACATTATTTATTAATTCAGATGCTAGACCCAGCCCACTAACCCATCCTATCCAAACATGTAACCGTTTATACAGTTCATGCAGGCCACCTTAGCTATAACTAACCAGGCAGTAGTGTATTGGTTGATTGTCAACAGAAGAGAAACCAGAAAAGAAGTTCTAGTGTTTCATGGCTTTACTTTAAGGTTTATTTATCCAGGTTTCATGCTTTCATCACTACAATGTTGTAAAAGGACATCAATATCCCATGTGTAAACCTGCATATGCTATACTGTATGTGAGTGTATTTGTTTATTCATACAGACGTACGCACGCAAAGAAGCTATTGAAGCTGGACTTGCTAAGTATGCAACAAATATCACTGGAAAGCTTCTCAACTACTACCAGTCACGATTCGGCATTGATTACCCTCTTCGAAAGCTGGGTAAGGCCCATGCATGAAGATGGGATGGCTGAATTGTTGAATGATATATAGTGACGATAATTCTTTTTTAGAAAGGTTTACTCTTAATGTAATGTGTAACATTTTAACTAGCTCTTAGCTACTTAGTAACCTTATCAATAAAATCACATCCTACAACTGAGATATTCTACAAAAAAAATGCCAGGCCACACACACACACACACACACACACACACACACACACACACACACACACACACACACACACACACACACACACACACACACACACACACACACACACACACACACACACACACACACACACACACACACACACACACACAGTATTTGCTCCGAAAAAAAAAACCTCGAACTTTGCCTGATTTTTCCCAAGATTTAACAAATAAACACTCCTTCGAAATGCAATGCAATTGCAGTCATTTTTTCACATGTATAAAATTTAGATTTTTATGTTAAATCTTAAATCTAAATCCTAAATCTAAATCTAAATCACTGGATCTAATCTGAATCGTGTATATAAATATTGTATCTTTATATATAAATCTAGATCTAGAAAGCATACTCAATCTAAACCTATATCCTATATCTAGGCCTATATCTAAATCCTAAATCCTAAATCCAGACCCCGGACTAGTTCCCATAAAAGCGCACACGGACAGCATTTCTTTTTACATCTTACTCACGTTCTCACATCGCCAAAATGGCGAATTCTGGCAATTTGGCATGTTATTTAGCCTACTTACAACGTTTGGTTGTAGATGGGGTCAGCAGCTCCGCAGATCTGATTTACAGTGACGGTGAACTTCTCAGTGCTTTGGCATTGGTCCTCTGTCCGTGCGCGTATTTCCTGCCCAATACACGTTATGTTGCCACCGAAATAAGCCTAACACTGGTTAGGAGTCAGATCCAATTAGCATATTTATGAGAATTATCTCGTATGGATTTAAGATTTAGATTTGGGATATAGGATTTAGATGTTGACGTTTATATTTAAGCTTTATATTCGGATTTAGCATTTTGATTTCGGATTTAGATTCAGAAATAAAAAATATGATTTCGATTAAAAATTGTTTTGATTTAATTTTTTTAATGTGTGCGCGCACACACACACACACACACACACACACACACACACACACACACACACACACACACACACACACACACACACACACACACACACACACACACACACTTTTTTTACATTTAAAAAGTTAAAAAAGTGTGTACACACCTTTTTGTGTATATATTTTTACATTTTAAATCTAAATCCGAAATCAGTATATTAACATTTAACATATTTACCTTCTGCTGTCAACAGATCAGTTTGTTGTGCCAGAGCATCCCGCTGCAGCCATGGAGAACTGGGGTCTAATCATGTATGATGAGTCTGCAGTGCTTTTCGATAAGGAAACCTCAGGTCTAAGGCAAAAAGAATGGATTGTGGAGATTGTTGCACACGAGCTGGCCCACCAGGTAAGAGAGTTTGAGTAACTCATCACACACACACGTGTGCGCAGACACCACACACACACACTGTGGTAACCCGGTCTACACCCCCCACACACACACGAGCACACACACAACACCACACACACACACACACCACCACACACACACTGGTAACCCGGTCTATCAGCCCTCCGAGCAAAGAACAGGAGTCTCTGATGCTTAAAAACTGCCAACTCAGGCACGTTTATGACTCCAAAACAGAAAAAACAGGGGAATTGCCCATCAATGAAAAACTACAACTAAAAGGAGTCTGGGAAAGGAGTCTCGGCTGGCTCTCTTCTCCCGCATGGATCACCACCTCCTCTTCCATAGACAGCGTCTCTACTTTGGCTATATAGCCTCACCTGTGCCTGATTGGCCTCCTTCGCAGGTGTGTCCCGTTTGCATTGATTGGGGCCTGCTCCAATGCAGACCGTGGCTCCCTCTGGGGGAAAGGGTGGTAGACTGCCTGGATTACCTGCCCCCTGGGTTTCCATAGCCGCTGTGGCGGGGCCGGGTTGCCACAACACACACACACACACACACACACACACACACACACACACACACACACACACACACACACACACACACACACACACACACACACACACACACACACACACACACACACATATATCTATATATAAATACTTATATCCATTCTTCTCCCCCACTAACAGTGGTTTGGAAACCTTGTGACGATGAGATGGTGGAATGACATTTGGCTGAATGAGGGCTTGTCCACCTATATGGCCAACCTGGGACTCGCCCATGCAGAACCTACCTGGAACATGGTATGGAAAGATGGATCTTTTTCTTGATCAACATTTCTTTCTCACATCCTAAAAATCTTTGGACAACATCCAGCGTTAGTTTCACGAGAGCTGCCATATAGCAGATGAGAAAAAATGATTTTAGTTTACATTTATAAGACGGAATAAGTCTTTGTGTCCTGTGATGGAGATTTCTATGCATATTTTGACTCCTGTTTTGGTCTTTCCCCAGAAACAAATTAACGAAATGAGCCAGCGACAAAACGCATTTGAGGTAGACGCTCTGAACTCCTCTCATCCTCTCAGTCCTCCCGCTGTGGACATCCAGAATCCTAGTCAGATCAGCGAAATGTTCAGCAGCATCTCCTACTTAAAGGTAGGTCACGTGACGCACAATGGACATGCAGGGACAGATGGACAGCACTGTGGCAGACAGAGGTGTGTTAGACATGGGAGGAAGTAGTGCAAGGCTGATGGTGAACCTATAGGGCCTCTCCGTCTCTGCAGGGCGGCGCCGTGCTGAGGATGCTGGAGGACCTTATGACTGAGACATTGTTCCATGATGGGATCAAAGTAAGGGATAATCTCTTACCTCTGGTTTGCAACACATTCATAAGATATTAAGATGACCATCTAGTGAATGGATCCTTGCTGTGGAACGGCATCAAACCAGAATTGCCTTCCAATGTTTTAGTCTCTTGGACCCCATTATACGACGTCCATTATAAATCCAGTTAGTGTAATAGCTGATTCAATCTTTACTTCTTTTGAACCTGCACAATGGATAGCTACCTGGCTATTCCCTTTAAGGCAGAGTGTTCAGAAGTTTAAATGCTTTAGGATGTGTTATGTGTATCATGTATTCCCTTCAATGATTTCCCTCTCCCTCACTCTCACTCTCTCTATTTATTGTAGATGTATCTCGAGGAATTCCAGTATAGTAGCGCCGAAACACATGATTTGTGGGAATGTATGCAGAAGGTAACTTCTACATTTATTGATGTTTCTTTAATGCTATCCTGTTTCTACACTGTAAACATGAACGTATAAGCTAATAATGCCCTGGGACAGGTGTACGTGGAATGGTTAGCTGGGCACAATAAGTAAAATACATATATATATTTATATATTGTTTTTTTTCCAGGCCTACCAATTGAAAGGTGGTGGCGACTATAATATTCCTGAAGTGATGAACACATGGACCCAACAGATTGGGTATCCAATCATCACCATCAACACCACCAATGGAGAGGTCTACCAGAAGCAGTTCACACAGGACCAGTCCATAGAATCAGGGTATGTTCACAATGTCTGCTTAGCGACTGGAACTGATGGTTAAGGGCGCAGCTCAGGTGGCATGGTAATTCTGCCAAAAGCACCTCTGGGAAAATGTTTAAAGTGCACAAAGCTTGAAGATGGTTTACTGTTAATAATGAATAAATGCAAAATGCATGCTTTTACTTGCAAGGCACATACCTCAGAGATTAAGACATGTCACAGAGGCGATTTCCCACTTTCAGGATATGCCTTGTTTCATTATACATTAGCAGTGGCTTCCAAATTGCACCTTTATTGTGATGGAACTGTGATAAGAAAGATAATGATAATTTAAAAACATTTACTTTGATATAAAGTTAAGTGGTCGGTATCCACATAACTTTAAATTGCCACTGCCGCCATGTTTTGTAATTGCTTGTTCACCACTATAGAACATGCATGTTACACAATTGACCACGATCATCTTTTTGTTTAATTTTGAGCATTTCATTTATATATTTGTCAAAAGTGGTTCTTGTTGTTCATCTGTTTGTTATCATTTCAATCATTTAGTCGGGTATGGCAAATCCCGATCAGAGTTATGTCAAAGACGAATCACCCCTCCTTTGTCTTGCTGACCAACGGTAACCCAGGTAATGCTTACATATTCCCAAGCAATATGAAAGACAATATTGATGATACCAATAATAATAGCGATAGGTATCCTCAGATACTCTGTTAATACCTCATAATGGTAGAATACATATATTATATTTATACATAATATATGTATTGTAATGTATTACAATTCATGTTAATAACAGCTAAACCAAGAGGCTTTTAAACCAGTGTATTATGAGTACCTGCGTGCCACATTGTTGGCTTATTCTCATGCTCCACTTCACCTCACGTCATATGGCAAATCACCTTGGCATCACTTCCAGGCAAAAGTTATTTAAAAGACTGCCTTACATACTGACCGTCGCAGCAGCAACATTATATTGTGCCTTCCCTTCCAGTAAGCAAGGATAATTTCCTCTCCAAGGATGGAGAGTGGATTCTGGCCAATATCAATGCCACTGGATATTACAGGGTGAACTACAACCCAGAGAACTGGAAGAACCTCATAGATCAGCTAGAGAGTAACCGCGATGTAGGTACCATGCGGTTAGTTTGCAAACTTTTGAACAAAGATTAACCCAACTTTATGTTTATTTAGAAAGGACAATGCTTCTGTTTGCAGGCTATACCACTCATGAACAGAGGACAACTTATTGATGATGCATTTCACCTGACCAGGTATTGGTACTTTCCCAAATTTACAATGATAACCTATGATTCTTTCCGTTGTATTTATAGGCCATCCATTCTAGGGTACTTATCTATAACTATTATCATATTCTCTTTCATGTTGTATATTTTCCTAAATGAAATAAACTAAATAGAGTTGTTTTTGATTAAAAACAGAAGATTTTTATTTTTTTATAACAAAAAGCGTCAGAAGTTTACAAAGAAATGTGGTCAAATGTCATCTTGAATGATCCTCAGGGCCAAAATGGTGAACGTGACGCTTGGACTGAACACCATTCGATTCCTCCAGAATGAGACGGCGTGTCTCCCCTGGTCCATCGCCATCGAGAACCTGAACTACTTTGTTGAGATGTTTGATCGCTCCTTGGTCTATGGTCCCATGCAGGTTTGTGTGAATAAACACGCACGCACGCACGCACACACGCACGCACGCACGCACGCACGCACGCACGCACACACGCACACACACACACACACACACACACAACACACACCACACACACACACACACACACACACACACACACACACACACACACCACACACACACACACAACACACACACACACACACACACACACACACACATGCACGTCCCATTGTGCCGTTCAACACTCAGTATTAAACACCATGGTGCTCAGTGAGGCAGCACGTCAGGAGCGAGGCCACCCAGCTCGTGGCTCCTTCCTCAAATGAAGGGACGAATGACTACGACTGCAATCCAAATGAAATGCAAATTGGTCTTTCTCTCTGCAGGCATATATGCGAAAGCTGGTCACGCCGCTGTATATGCACTTCCAGGACTACACAGACAACTCAACAATTCCAATTGAACTTTCTCAGCAGTAAGATACAGTCTTTAAATACAATCCTGTGATGAAACCAGATAAGCCTTCCATGCACACAAAACTTCCCGCTCCCGGGCCGGCCCAGTGCATGTCTGCAGTCCTGGGAAGGGACAGAAATAGACATTCGATCATATCAAAGAAAAGCTGAAAACGAACCCTTGCCACCTGCAACAAAACTATCTAAAATATGTGAAATAATATTTTAAAGCAGTTGTATAGAGCCACACAGCACACCTGCTAAAGGTGCATATTGCAGTTATCTTATATTGTGGGCGTGCCCATGGATGGGCTTACACAAGATAAAGCTTGTCCAGGCTTGCGTGGTGTGGTGTTAACTTTATTAATTTTGCAGAGCAAGGGAAATGGCAATGAGCATGTCCCATAAGCGTCTCCCAGTTTTTTTTACACAGTAGAAATGTTTTTTTTTTTTCAATGTTGATGGAAACCTGTATCAAACCTTTTGCATGGTTGTATAGACCTTAGATCATCATCAGGAAGTCAAGCACCATAATTTAACATAAAATACCACGTTTAAGCTCAGAAACACATTTTGGTTCAAAAGTGCTTCTCTCGTTTTTGAAAGCCTTGTCAACACGTACATAAGTTTGCCTCATAGCACATACTGGCATTTGCTTAAATCCTATGCCACAATGGGATTTGTACATATAGGGCATTTGTCTCATAGCTTGCCTGAAGATTCAGGCCCTTGGGAATTCAGAAGATATCATACATTTTGCAAACATAGACAGACATGTGTTTCCTAGCTCAATGGTCAGCTGTTATTGATGCAAGTGGCAACTTGCGCTCCAACCAGTGATTCATACGAGATGTTACATTGGAATGTGAATTATCTACAGGCAAAATCAGCTGAATGCCATCAACGTGGCCTGTTCAAACGGACTACTAGAGTGTGAGATCATGGCTGTCAAGATGTTTAGGAACTGGATGAGGAATGAAGCTTACAACAGGTACAAAATATATATAATTTTTGTATTCATATACATCTATGCATGCATTTCATACTATATATTTAAAGTATGATCTTTTGTACTGTGTGTGTGTGTGTGTGTGTGTGTGTGTGTGTGTGTGTGTGTGTGTGTGTGTGTGTGTGTGTGTGTGTGTGTGTGTGTGTGTGTGTGTGTGTGTGTGTGTGTGTGTGTGTGCGTGTGTTTTTGTCTGACAGCATCCATCCCAACCTGCGGCCTGCCATCTACTGCCAGGCGTTGGCTGCTGGCGGGGACAAGGAGTGGGACTTTGCATGGAGGAAGTACCAGGAATACACCATATCCCCAGACAAACACCTCCTTGCTCATGCACTCTCCTGCACCAAAAAGATATGGCTGCTTAACAGGTGGAATTTATAACCTGGTCTATGTTCAGAAACATCTACGATAAAAATGTCAGGAATAGAAATCATTAACCCACTTTCAATCATTCAAAAAGTTAATTTCTAGATGACTATTTCCCATCATGTCCGGTCAACTACTTAAAATGCTGTGGCAAGGCTGCCAATTAGTTATATTCCTATGTGACTCACCGTCTTGCTGTCGTTTCCTTCAGATTGCTGGAATACACACTGGACCCTGAGAAGATACGCAAGGCTGATATTTTCGAGACCATTATGAATGTTGGCAGAAACGCAGTGGGGCAGGGCTTGGCTTGGAACTTTATCCGTGCACATTGGGAAACCTTTTATGAGGAGTAAGAATTTTTGTTTTTATTATTTACATAATCCTGGTCAAGCCTGTTGCAGATTCAGCCTTGATATCAACGTTATAATATTACATGGAAAGTATTCCACAACAAAAATGCCCAAAAGGTGTTGTTCCATACACCTGTCACACAAAACTGACCTGAATTGTAACTGCTATCACAGCAAATTATTTATTTGGGAATGCTAGTTTCCACCCTCCTCCTAGCTGTGGATAATTTATATATATTTTATTTGACACAAAGCAATAAGGCCAGACGCACGTCCAGCTTTGATTTTGAGTAAGGCATAATACATTTTTTATTGGGGAATACAATTTTTATTATGCCTTAACCTTAGCTGATAATGAGCTGTACTCGTCAGGTGCAAAGGTCTTAAAATTTACACAAATTATTATCTAATCCTATTTGCCAACTGTTTATTTTGTTACCAGGACGTAAATTTATTGTTTTAATACTTTTGATCATGTATTTCCTGTCCATCTTCCCTGGTAGCCGTAGTATGGGTGTGAGTTTTGCACTTCAGGAAGTGGCCAAGAGGTTCTCCACAGACTTTGAACTGCAGGAGGTGAGGACGTTTTATAATTTGATATTATATTTTAATGTACAATATTATGAACTCATGACTCATTCACATTTCAGACACAATTTGTTGACATTGTATGAGTACTTGAATGGAATGTATATTAATTCATACTTTGTTTATAAGGGCTACAACTTATGGACTATCTAATGTTTGTTTAAAATGTATGTATGTGTGTGTGTGTGTGTGTGTGTGTGTGTGTGTGTGTGTGTGTGTGTGTGTGTGTGTGTGTGTGTGTGTGTGTGTGTGTGTGTGTGTGTGTGTGTGTGTGTGTGTGTGTGTGTGTGTGTGTGTGTGTGTGTGTGTGTGTGTGTGTGTGTGTGTGTGTGTGTGTATGTTTGTGTGTTGTCAATGCTTATAGTTGAGGCAGTTCCAGGTGCTGCAGAATGCAACAAGTAACATGCTTATGAACCAGGCAATAGAGCAGACCCAAGCAAACATCCAGTGGGTCAAGGAGAACAAGCAAACGGTACTGGAATGGTTCCTGACAGAAACAGCCTCCGAGGAGTGGTACAGCACAGAATCTTTTTAGCAAGCCATGTATAGAACTGAACTTTGTACTTTCAAAAAAGGAAGATAAAAAAATGAAACTTGACACTCCAAAGTTTACATGCAGACTTTGAACGAACCATTAAAATCCTGAGTGATCAAATCCTAATTGTTGCTATATTTTTGTCCGATGCCAATACACTGTTTTACTTGGCAATACATGAATGCAATTTCATGCTGTTATCAATGATTCCAGGATGCTTAAATTGAGAGGATGAACCTACTCTGAGGGATCAATCAATTATTTATCTATATTTTATATTGAGACCCACAGGTGGAAGTCCAGCTTAATCAATTAAGAGTCATAATTTGTCAGAATTCATCGAGAAACACTGTCAGAATTCATTGAGAAAATTATAATTTAAAGTTGCACAAAGTAAGATTTTGTTTGTTGAAGAAATTAGTATAATATGTAGCGATGTTTAAATACTTGTAATTGTGTCTGCACATACTGAGGTTAATAATAAACCTGCACTTATCACTGTCGTTAAATACACGCCTAGTGTGGTTATCACTGCTTATTTTTGTACTTTTGAAAGATATAAACGCTAGCTACATTTTGTAAGTCATTTCTCTTAAATCAAGCAGAAATAAAGACATAACGGTACTTTTTTTATTGTAATAAAAAATGTTTTGTAGCAATAAAAAAAAAGTGTTAGAATGATGAACTAAATGGAGGAATTGGATATAAAAAAAGTTTAATAATAAATGATATGCAAGAATCTACTAATATTCTTCACAATGAAGTCAATACAAATGTATATCTATGATGTATATATTTCAATGTTCAATTAGTCTACGTAGGATTGTTTCAAAACAACAATTATAAACCGCATAACATCTTTTCACATGTGGAATTAAAAGCACCCGTTGCTGTCGATTCTCCACTAATCTTTCCCTGTTTTTCTATTTAAAGATTGGCTTATGGCCGGTTACAATGTTGAGTGCCTTATAAAGCTTCTATTTATAGCTTCTTCCGGAAATTGTATCATTATTAAAAAAACGTGTAGTTCTCAAAGTGATGGTGTTGATAGATGAGTATGTTTCAATGTGTTTTTTATGTTTTATTACAGATTTATTAGTATTTTTAAACTTGATTTATATTTTACAATGAATATGATATCTACGATGCATATAAAAACGTTAACAATCCCACAACAGTTTCATAAATGTTCTCCCTTTCATGGCTTTGCTGTCTGGGCTTCCAGTCAATGTTATCTGTGTTTCTCTTCTTTATGGAACGCCGAAAAATGGGTCCCCATCATTATTGCACCGGGGACAACCCACAATACAACCTGAAAGACGACTGGGGGAGGAAACAGTGGAGCTCACACCCATGAACCCGACCTCTTATTATGCTGAAGAAAAATCAAACAAAGTCTTTGTTTTAAAAAGGCAGTTGATTTGGCTGGAGGGAGTGAATCAGTGAAAGGTCCAAACACTTGGACACAGAGGAGTGTCAGCCAGCGCTCCACGAGGAACTAGAACGGCAGGGAAAGGCTCATGCTTGGATTTCTGCTTCATTCATCCTGGGAAACACAAAGCACAAAGATAGGTCATGTTGTGGACTCATGGGCATAACGTGCAGAAAACCATTTCACAGTGCCATCAGCATTCCCCACATATTTGCAGCTGTATATTATACAGCTGAACGCTCAAACTGTTAAATACTGAGGGAATATTCAATGATGTCCATATGTTAAATATACACTAGTATGTTGCTTTAGAGAACAAACATGGGAAATAGACCATAGAAGTGTCATTCTAGGACAAACATGTGTTGCACATAACACAAATTATGGGTTTGCTCCGTATAATGTACCAGGGCATACGTAGTAGACGAAACTACTTAAGATAACACACAATCGGAAAAACTGGAGTTTTGATGCACATTGAGGTTAATGTAGGGTACACCTGTGTTAACCTCGCTATGATCGCTCTGGGAAAAGTGTCCCTGGACATGTTGACTTCACCAGCGTAGTAGTCTACCACCTGTGACCTGGTGTATAAAGTATCAGACTCATAATCATTGTAATGAGCATCCCATGGTTTGTCCTTCGATCACCACTGTGAAAAAGGGGTCAGATTGAAGTCATAAGGTTGTGTTTACCCATTCGTCCTCCTCGGCCCCCTGGCCCTCTCCGCTGTTGCTCTGAACACCAGCTGCCCCTGCTTTGTTGGCCATGATTTTGTCCGTCCATGATGCGCCAGCATTTTCATCTCCAGCGAAATTGCACTTTGTTACATTACCGGCGTCCACCTGGGCTAACGAGACTGGAAGCACAGATTTGAAAACAGCGGCCAGTTACGTAACAGATTACGATGGCATTATATTGTGATCATCGCAATGGTTTCCCACGCAGGAGTCAAATCCACCATTCAATTTAAAACAGGTTTTCAGTCCAAGATCAAACTTTATGTCTTCCCCGGGGTAGGATATAAGATTGCAGAATAGTGAAAGCAAAATCTAATAAACAGGTTGGAAACCACTGTTTTACAGAATTGCTTTGTCTGGCTTTAATCTTACATTTAAAGTGAGGCTGTTCAGTGTTAATTACGGCTAAGATAAGTTAGGTGAACACATGCTCAGGGGAAACTGCACCAGACACGACAACTAAGGCTGTATGGGGTGAGCGGCTTACATACGCTCGATTCAAATCTGTCAGTAAGCCTTACAGATGAAAGGGCTGTTTCCTCTGGTCTTGAGGCGTACCTCCTGGCCCACTTCCAGCTCTGTGTTCTCCATTTGGGCCTCGGGGTACCAGAAGGCCAGGGCACCACCGCTGGGTGTGTGCTTGCTGGTTATCTTCACCAGCTCTGCCTGGTTCACCATGGCCGCCAGCTGCTGCTCAGACAGACGGTCCGACTCCCCTTTGGCCTCCGTCTCTGCACAAAGGGACACATACCGTTACATTTCAGTATGCAGTCTGATGCTTTTATCCAGAAGCAACTGACGAGTGAATTCAGATACATGTCATTAAGGAGCAAGGAAGGGTTTAGCATCTTGCTCTAGAATACCGAGGTAGATTCTGGACGCTGGGAGTAAACACCCTAGCCACTACTAGCTATTGTTCCCACGTATTTTATGCACACCTAGGTGCTACTTGGGAGCTTAGCAGGTCTAGGGATGGGGAGGTTTGGCAGCCCAGAGGAGAAGCTTGGTCATGTGGCCGAAATCACTCACTACCTGTATATACAGGCCGCCGTTTTGTAGTGCTGTCCAAATATATAGTTTGAATCATAATACACTATTTAGTGGAACGATCGTTTCCCACAATGCATCGTGAAAAGTAGTGTACAACCGATTGTCACCAACCACAGTCAAGATCAGAAATGATGGATCCATGTATCTTTTTTAAATACAAAAGGTAAAGGCCTAGCATCATCTTTAACTTAAACCTTTACAACGTCTTGCCAGGAAAGCAAGCATGACTCACTTTCCTCTGTTTAGTAAGTCTGTTTCTTCCTTTAATTAAAAATTATTTAAATGATCGATGAACAAATAAGGAAAGATTGATATTCTGTGGCATTTCCGCAGAGCTCTTAAAGAGGTATATCAAACATTATTAAGACGTTTCAGATGGAGAATAGTGTAATAGGCACAAGACAAATCCATGAGTTGTGGCGTGAGAACATGTTGGAATATAGGATTGGGATGAGCGGAGACGCTGATCCCATATGGGGAACGCATTGTGACTCTGAACGTTGGACTGTTTTTGAGGACAAAGAGTATTGTGAAAACGTCCCCCTGGACAGACTTAAAATGATTAAATAGTTGGACAACGGATATCGGCAAAGCAAGAGCCGGTTCCGCCTTTACCTACCCCCCACTCACAATCCCTGTCCTTGCTTTGTGCAGAGGATCCCACGCGGGAATTCTTTCAGTTTGCTTTTCCTTAAAGAAAATATTTACTCCATAAAGACTCTGTTTCAAACCCATCATCTGCTTCTTATTCTGAGGGCTCAGGGTTTGCATATCCTTCCAACTTCCTGTAGGCCTAATTATTTTATAATTTTTAATTGTTGTATGGCTAAACAACTATCCAGATCAGTACTTAATGATCAATAATAACTTACTGAAGGAGGACATGAGGTAACCAGTGTTGACCTTCTTGGTGTCACTGAAATTCGGCTCGATTTCCTTTCCACTGGGGTCAAACCTTCGCTGATGGATACGGGTTGGTTTGATGTACAATGCATAGAAACGCACCTGCCAGTAATAAAACAGTAAGGGACAGTTAAAACATTAAATGCTCAGGTCTCTAGGTGTGGGCCAAAGAGTCGATTCGGTTCCAGCAGTCCTGCTATATCAAAGCAGAACTTCTGGGGGCAGACGGTTCAGAAACTAAAAAATACATGGGGCAGAGCTACGCCTTGTTTCCTGTTTCGTTGCTGAGATATTGTGCCGATTTTACTAATTTGCACAACTGTTTAAAGCCTTCAGTAGGGGATTTCAATGTTCTTTCCTACAGAGGCCCTTCTACACTATAGGCACTAACTTATCACCCCGTTTCCCCCTTCAATGTATAGGTTTTCTACCTTTAGTTCCTTGAGTTGTCGTTCTAGTCACATCAGATGACAAGTTAATAAATTCCCTGGATGGATTGACAAATGGATGGGAACGTTTTATTCTTCAGAAACGATCTAGTTAATAATATGTGCTTTGATGGAGTAAAAAGCTGCAGAAGAAAAGTCATAGGCCTATTGCAAGTTTAAAATAAAGTACTTTTTGAAAGAGGAGAAAGTTCGATGATTGGTTATAATCTTGCAATTTTAGGACATTTGTTTATGTTTGGCTTTAATGAAGGTGGAATCCAACACTCTACCATTGACATACCCTATTTATTCTGACTCTCAAGAGCCTATCTATCAGTCCGTACCTTCTGATTATTGACGTCGGTAATGACATGTCGGGAGACATCCCGAAGCATTCCTTCGAGGAGGACCCCCGGCCCGCTGGCGACAGAGGCACACGTCGTTTTCATAAATCAGTGATTTGTGAACGAAATCAGAGACTGGGCGCATTACGAAAACAAACTATGACCGTCCAATTCCTTACCTGTCAGATGCAGGGGGCCAAATGCTGTCTATTCTATCATTATGGACTGGTTTATTTTGCAAGGACGTGTTATGGTAAATTCTGCTCATTTTGAGATTAACTGGAGTTCTTCAAATGCTTCTGGAATTATCGTCCAACTTCCTAGTTTTACAACTTTAAGTGCGCTCGTTTTGTCAAACGCGGTTGGCCTATAAACAAATAATTGTGTTCGTGAACAATTGGACTTGTAGATCATATCCCTTTAGCAGACATTGGCTCTGTAGAAGTCCTATGCATGCATATAATGAATGATTAGCAGAACATTTATGGATAGTTACAATTTACAACCTCATAACTTTACATTTAGTCAGACAGGCTGCAACCTGATTTGACCATAAGAGCCTAAGAAAAAATTATGTATAGGCCTATATGCACTTTGATTCTTTGTAACACTATTATACAAAAACTTTAAAAGGACCACAAGTTTGAGCATGGATCTATAATTTCTGAAAAATAATAATGGAGTTATTGTGACAATAAGTACACATCTTCCTGTGCTTCCCTTGCCTGCTGTGATGTTTGTGCAAGACTCTTCTGAGACAGTTTGTACTTCCTCTGCTCGACTACATTAGTTCAACTTGTTATTGGTCGGCTTGCATCTCATGGTCGTAGGAGGGTGCTTCCCTGTGTTCGGGGAGTCAGTGTGGATTGTGGAGCAACTTCCTGTGTCTTTGGTGTCGTTTGAAGAGCTGCCATGGGCTTGGGACACACGGGTTAATATGGTGGACAACTGATCCAGTATAGGAATGGATCTGGTCAGGTCTCCGTGTTGGCCTCAATTTATTCTAGACTCTGGAGAGGGCTTCAAGGACTAGTGACAATATTGAACAATCACTCTTATTGTCACATTGCAAGTTCCATTGCATTCACACAAAATACACATTTCATTGTTTATTTTGTGTAGAAAACCACACTTATTGCCTTGCCTGTAAGGATTTATTCAAATTCCAACCGACCCAACGGATAACATCAACTACTTGACCCCAAGTAATAGTCAGTTGTTGCGCAAGTTCTGGCATGCATTACCGTCTTCTTATTTCCCCAACGACATTTCTTTGAAACTTTTCACATTGTCCATACAGTGGTAGTAGCGTCCCAGTTGGATGTTCATCCAGATGTTGCGTCGCTGTTCCCACCCGCCCGGAGCCTCCATCACCTCATACAAGCGCTCCCTCTGTTCCTCATGTTGCTGCAGGAATTTCTTACACACTGAGACCACCCACGTGTAGAAGTGAGGAAAGAAAATGAATGAGAATATTTCATTCAAAAGATTAAGGATACTTTAGGTTTTTTAACTGCCATCTCAACGATAAAGAAACACTTCAGTTCCACCATCACTCTGGACTGACCTGCCACCATACTGGGTGATAACGGAGAGCTTATCCCCACCACCTCCTCCCTTGGGAACAGAGAAAAGAACTCTGACAGCATCTGGAGTCCGAAGCCACGACCCCTCCAACCACGGCGAACCAGGGTTGTGTCCAATACTGGAAGCAAGTAGCTCTGAGCGGTCCAGCTGCCACACAGACTGCCTGTGAAAAAAAACGCAGTCTCACAAGTTATAAACAGACTCTTCTGTACCGGAAGTTAGGATTACCAACAGACTCCTCTGTAGAAGTAAGTACTAACTAGACTCTTAAGTGGAAGTTAGCATTAACCACAGACTCTGCTGTGGAAAGGAGTATTAACAACAGAAGCTTCTGTGGAAGCAATGTTTTATTCACAGGACTGGGACTCCTTTCTACACATTAATACCACCCAAACAAATCAGCTCGCTTTCGGTTCACGGGATCTCTGAAATGCGTTATTCAACATGTATTCTTTATAGTAGAACAATAATAATGAACTAAACTAAACTATGAACAGAGAATTATGTATAAATCCCCATTAGCACAAAAAATAAACAGTTTTGTCATTGTAGTTTAAGTACATCTCTCGTCATCTCATCTCATCGTCATCCGCTTATCCGGGGCCGGGTTGCTGGGGCAGCAGCTCAAGCAGGGGGCCCCAGACTTCCCTTTCCCGAGCCACATTGACCAGCTCTGATGGGGGGATTCCGAGGCGTTCCCAGGCCTGTGTTGAGATATAATCTCTCCACCTAGTCCTGGGTCTTCCCCGAGGTCTCCTCCCTTGGGAAGTGTTCCAGGCACGACCAGTGGGCATCCTTACCAGATGCCCGAACCACCTCAACTGACCACTTTCTAAGCAAAGGAGCAGCGGCTCTAATCTGAGCTCCTCACGGATGACTAAACTTCTCACCCTATCCCTAAGGGAGAGGCCAGCCACCCTCATCTCGGCCGCTTGTATCCGTGATCTTGTCCTTTCGGTCATCACCCATCCCTCATGACCATAGGTGAGGACAGGAACGAAGATTGAAGTGTAAGATTGTTTAAGATTGAAGTTTAAGTACATAGCTGCCCATATTTGCTCTATGTTTATTTTTTCTTTGATGAAAACCCAACACACACAAACACACCTTTCTGTTTGAAAGTATAAAAGCCCACCGCCTGCCCATCCGTCCACAGCAGCTTCCCATGTTCAGTCCGGGGGTGAGGGGAGAACAGCCGGTCGATGGTAGGGAGCTTCTCAAGCACATGGGCCAGGAGAAACAGGATGACCCTCTCCATAGCCGACTCAACCTTGGAATGAAACAAACATATCAGGGAAAGAAATCAAGCACAAAACAACAATTGTATTATCATTATAAAGCTTAGTAATAACATAACATTCAGGAAAAAAGTGTGCTTTACTTTTACTATCACACACACACACACACTTAGAAACAATTCTGCCACTTTATTCACTGGAAGCTGTTGTGTTTTGACTCAAAGTAATGACAAAATTAAATCAGAGACACAAACACGCAAACTTGCTTGCACATGATGTACCATCTTGCACACATATGGGTGTAACACACACACACACACACACACACACACACACACACACACACACACACACACACACACACACACACACACACACACACACACACACACACACACACACACACACACACACACACCATCACAAGTCCAGCCCTGGATTTGCTGGTGGTCTTCGTTGCATCTTCAACTGAACACCATTTTCCATGCAGGTAGAGAGCCAAAACTGAATCCAGAAAATCATAGTTAGTACACACCCTGTGTATGTATGAAACATATTTCTGCATCTGTATGAGTGAGTTACAACGTTTGCATGCTATTATATTGTGCATACAACCATTGTCTGGATCATCAGGGGGGTGAAGTGCCAACACCGTGCAGTCAGATGGGTCGTCAGGAAACATGTGTAATCTGCTCAAATTGCTTTCCTTTATAGCCACCTGGACAGAAGGCTACTTGAGTTTATGAGTGAAATGAAATGATACTTGTCTGAAGACAAAAAACAACTGTTTTTCAGCAATGACAGCAATTTTGACTAAATAACATGTTCTTTATGCCGCAATATTAAAGGCATAAAGAACATGTTTATGCCTTTAATATTGCATTCACGACTATCGTTATAGATAATATTTTGAACAACGAAAGTAAGCTTGACCAATCTAGGCACCGTTGTGTGATGAAGTGTTTCGAACCCTTCAGGGTTTTCATTGCTGGTTGATTCAAGTGAAGACAGGTAGTCATCGGAGGCCGATAGTAAATCATCATAATCCACAGATGGCAAGATGTCTATCGGATACATGGCCATCGAGCGTCGTCAACAGCCAGCATCAATCCAGGTGCTTAGTTTATAATATCAGAGAAAAGTAGCAAGCATTTAGGTGTAGACCTCATCTAGCCATTTTATAATTCTTAAAACAATTAATTTAAATTGTTAGATGTTCAGAAGGTAATAATATACGGTATAACGTTACAACAACTATTTTTGGTTATTTCCTGCAAAACAACAGCAGTACTTTGGCCAACCTCGACGTCACTATGCGTAGCCTTTGAACTGCTGGAGAATACAGGTAAACTTCTCCGTAGGTTAGCTCCACTAAGTTATTTAGGCTTAGGTGAGGAGGCTCAGTTTTATAACATTCAATGCATATTTTTTCCTGGATAGACAAAATCGGGAATGTTCATTTGAACAACATTCGCACCGAACTTCCTTGTTCTTCCCTTCCCCTAATCGAGTCAATAGATGTGGCCTGAGCACCACCTGTCGTCGGTCAGGGGTATAGTGCTTGTGTTCAACCGGAAGTACTTTAAACAGTATACCAGTTAAAGTATAATCTTGAATGTCGCCGTTTGTCAACTAGTTGAATAGTGCGTGGACGATGCTCTTTACTGTGTCACGGACGAGACGCTTGCCCCAGTGCGTTTCACGTCTTTTGCAATGTCGCTACATTCAGAAAGAACATACTCAAACTGTAAGATTGATTTTGTTACACCTGTCAGACTGTCTGCATGTAGGCCTACAATGTAGTGTACACTCATGAATTGCACCGTTACGTTACTGTTTGTAAACAGCCATTGACCACCTTCCTATGTGAGTGTGCATTGTGTTACTCTCATTCCTGTACAGAATGGGGGTTTGAAGAAAGCAATCTCTGCCTTCACATCTGTGTGTGGTAAAGATGGGGTCTCAACAGGTGAAACTGTCAGGGAACAACATGGCAGGGATGAGTCTGTTCACAGGTCAGACTTTCAAAACATTCTTGCATACTTTTCTATCGCTTTCACCTACAGATTTAATGGCGTGCCACACACCTTTATGTCCGAAACAAGTTCCTTGCATTATTTCGACAACCTTACCATAAATATGTATGCGTAAACTAAATGTTTAAAAAAACCTGTGCTCCTGTACAGATGTCGCCCTCCAGATGTGGTTGTTTTTCCACGTTGTGTGGAGGAGGTCAGTGCCCTAGCCAAGATCTGTTATCGTCACAACCTTCCCATCATTCCCTTCGGCACCGGAACTGGTCTGGAAGGTGGCGTTGGCGCTTTGAAGGTAACAAAAGTGAAGTTAAATTTACCATATTATCAAGGAGATTGAGTCGGTGGTGTGTTTGTGTTCGGCGCAGCATGGTATGCAAGCTCAGTTTGGTGTCAACATCAGAACATGGGACAGACATCAACAACTTTACATAAACAGCAACAATCAGTCCAATAGTAATACACATGTGTAAATGTGTCAAAATTAAATGACAAAGTGTGTGGGTGCCAGGTACGTCTTTGTTAATTTTTGTTATTGTGTTCAGGTACATATTGTCACTCACATGCTTCCCTCAGGGGGGGGTTTGTTTCAGCCTCAGGAAGATGGACCAGGTGCTGGACGTCCACCAGGAGGATTTTGACGTGACCGTAGAGCCCGGTGTGACTCGCAAGGCCCTCAACTCCTACCTCAGAGACACTGGGCTGTGGTTTCCTGTAGGTCTGTTCTGCATTTACTGGTGTGAATTAAGTCCATGAATGACTCACTCAGGGTTTCTCCAGAGCAGTATGATCAATGTTTTATAGCATGCCGCCTCACTAGAGCTTTTCTAAGCTCCTTAATGCGTTCTGTGGCACACTATTCAGTGATTTTCTTTTTTATAAATCATGACATGTGTCAAGCATGTAACAGGTAGCTATTGGCCAGTTTCCTAAGTGTAACTGGGGATGAAGAGCAATCAATGTAAACATAGTCTAAACAAGTCATTAGAAAGTCATTTGAGAAGAGTACTATGCCAATGACTGTTGGATGACTATAAATACTCACACTATAAATATTCAGCCACTGAATTCAGTCACATTCAGTCACTTTAATCCAAAGCTTCTTGCGGTGACCTCACTTCCACCTCATTGAAGGGGGTTTCGAGGTATGGGGTCGAAGGAGCCCAAGGCAGTGAGTAGTTCTGCTGCTTGGCGGGGGGTCTTTATATTTCAGACCCTGGGGCCGATGCGTCCCTGTGCGGCATGGCGTCCACCAGCGCCTCTGGTACCAACGCGGTGCACTACGGGACCATGCGGGAGAACGTCCTGAACCTAGAGGTGGTCCTGGCCGACGGGTCGGTGGTGCACACCGCGGGGAAGGGCCGGCGTCCCAGGTAGCAACGTGAACAACAAACGCATTGGAAGGCCTGCTGGTCCAAGGCCAATTACAATCGTATTATAAAGCAGCTCAAAAAAAAGAGTTTTTGCTTCTTAAATAAATTGTATATATATGAGTCTTGCACATTTTAGGTTGTAACTTCCTGGTTAAACGCACTAATTGCAAGTCGCTTTGGAAAAAAGGGTCAGCCGAATACACATAAAATCATGTATTATGTATTTAAACATGATTACTTTACCAAAACACCTCCTTACCCTGGTACCCTCGTTCAGATCCCTCCTCTCTGTATCATCCCTGCAGGAAGTCTGCGGCGGGCTACAATCTTACCAACCTGTTTGTGGGGTCGGAGGGCACGCTGGGCATCATCACCAAGGCAACGCTGCGTCTGTATGGCATCCCGGAGGCCGTGGTGTCCGCCGTCTGCTCCTTCCCCTCGGTCCAGGCCGCCGTGGACAGCACTGTGCACGTCCTGCAGGCCGGGGTGCCCATAGCCCGCATCGGTGAGGAGAGAGGGCTCATGGCTGGGTCTGGACCGGCTGATGGTGTGGCGAGCAAGGACTTGGCTGGCAGGGGGTCTTAATGAGGCCACAGGGTTTAGAGCACGGCTACCAAACCCTGGTGACTTAATATTCCTAAATATTACACAGACCAAGTCGGAGAATAGGATCCAATGACTGAGGGGTGTATTTTACCATTCAGGATCAAATTCCCAATAGTCTCAATGATGTTGCTCAGAATTATAATTGAATATTAATAATAATGATAATTCACTATTTTAAATAGGTGAATAATATGTTTATTGTTACGTGTGAATGTTGTCATGAGTTTAGCCAAATCGAAGACGTGTGCCCGTGTACATGCTGCCTATGACTTTTCTAGAGTTCCTGGATGACGTGATGGTAGATGCGTGCAACAAGTTCAACTCTTTGTCCTACCCTGTGACGCCTACTCTGTTCCTGGAGTTCCACGGAACAGAGGACAGCCTTGACGAACAGGTACGCACTACAGGTGAGTGTGGAACTGTATAGAAATTATGAAGAAGGCAGTGACGAGTAATTTCACTACAGACCGAATTTTGTTCATAAAATCACCAATATAAGAAAGTGAGATAGACGTGTGTGTGTGAATCCACAGAGGAGATCACGAGTGCCAATGGGGGGGCAGATTTCCAATGGGCCCGAGATGAGGGGACACGAGCCCGCCTGTGGAAAGCCCGCCACGATGCCTGGTATGCTGCACTGGCCCTCAGACCTGGCTGTAAGGTGAGTTATGTTCACACCCACTGGGTCAAAGGACAGTTTACAGAACGTTGCCTGCTGATGTGGAGAGGGGGCAGAGAGTTTAAATCTGGGTCATGTAGGAAATAGCCTATGGGAGCAGTCTGCGGGAAGCCTGACACGACAGCCGATAAATAAACCCTTGAATGAATGAGAGATTGATGTTAGACATTTTATAAGCATGTCGAAGTGTTTCAGCCTGTGTCATCCATTTAAGCTGCTTAAAGTGATGTAACCGTCACTTTGCCCAATTCAATTTCTCGAATGGGGCCTCACTTCTGTATGGAGGAATATCATTTTTGACATGTTAGATTATACTATAAAATGAATTAACCTAACCATGGTAATCTTTCTGATGTCGAAGTCCATTATAATTGATTATACGATCAATCAACCACAAGCAGTACTACTTGTGTAAGCACTACAGTACTTTATTTGCAGAAATAAAGGAATGTATTTAACTTCAATAAATTATTGGGAGGTGAACAATCATAGACAAATCCACAAAAACCTAAATCTAAATAAATCACGCAAAGCTTAACAAGCTTACCGTCCATTCTCTCTTGACAGGAGAATGGACGGTATAAACCTTGATTGGGCAAGTTTCCCTGACCTGTAAGTTAAGTTTACCTCAACACAAGTGAGAGACGAGACATTCAATTGAATAAACTTGGTGACGCTTTCGGTAATAAGCTGAGTGTTCGACTGACTGACCAAACAACAGTTGTATCTTGGCCTTAACACGAGGGCACCAGGAAACCACTGCCTTCGGATTGCCTTAATTTTCTAAATTCAACTTTCTTACTTAAAGGGCTGCTATTTTACCACAAGGTGCCAGTGTGATGAGCCATTACAAGCCATTTTGAAATCTGCCATGGTGTGTGTGTGTGTGTGTGTGTGTGTGTGTGTGTGTGTGTGTGTGTGTGTGTGTGTGTGTGTGTGTGTGTGTGTGTGTGTGTGTGTGTGTGTGTGTGTGTGTGTGTGTGTGTGTGTGTGTACAGGCTTATGCCACAGATGTGTGTGTTCCTCTGTCTCGCCTGCCTCACATTATAGTTGAGACCAAGGAAGACCTGATCCAGAATGGACTCACAGGTACGAGGAACCAAAGATTATCATACATACTGAGCTACACGCAGCGCTACGGTTATTGTTTTTGTGTTCATAATTGATTGATGTGTTCATAATTGATTGCTGTGATAAACTAAACACCTATTATTAAACATATATGACTAATATGTAACCACCAATACGTAATTGTATCAATCGTAGCTCACCAGATGCAAATGTTTGATTGTGTTTACCGTTTCGATATCGCTGGATGCTATCTCGGATGACCGCACCTGTCTCCCTCCCCTCCCAGGACCCATAGCTGGTCACGTAGGTGACGGTAACTTCCACTGTATCATGGTGTTGGACCCAGACGACTCAGACGAGGTCCAGCGGGTCCACCTGTTCACAGAGAGGCTGGCCAGGTAATGGGTCACCATGAGCTCATTGCATTGCTTCCTTCTTGTCCTTCCTCCTCTAACCACCCCAACCTCCCATGGAATCTGACTCTTTTTTGTTTGTATTTGTATCACTTTACCTATTTCAAAGAAAACCTAATATAGAAGGCTGGTCTTGTTTTGGTAACAGTGGGGAGAGGGTTTAGTTTATAGGTCACCAAGTTGTTGGATCAATAAAAGCAACCTCACTCTGGGTCCCCCCCCTCCCTGGCAGGTGTCCCAACCAGCTAGTGTTTTGTGTGTTTTGGTGTGTGTGTGTGTGTGTGTGTGTGTGTGTGTGTGTGTGTGTGTGTGTGTGTGTGTGTGTGTGTGTGTGTGTGTGTGTGTGTGTGTGTGTGTGTGTGTGTGTGTGTGTGTGTGTGTGTGTGTGTGTGATTTTGCTGAGACTGCACCGCTCTGAGGTGCCTGCTGGAAGGCGTCAGTTGGAGCAATAAGATTTCGCCACACGGGTCGATAGTGCACCTTGTCGTTACATTATCACCATGACTGCCAACTGTGCCAGCGCACATTGATTACAGCGCTGACACATGGCCTGCGGTGGGACACGTCAGAAGCCTGAGAGAGTTTCTGTCGGCAGGGTCCACTCTTCCCTCCCATGCGGCCAGCCCAAATTGTAGGAATTATAAATAAACCTTTTTTTGCTTTGCCTGCTGAAAAGCAGAAATTGCTGCCTGTGCTCAGGATTGGCTTGCAAGGGACCCTAGTGATACAGACTACTTGTCTCTTTCTAACTCTCTTTCACCCTGCCCACGTCCTTGCAGAGTCTACCCAACACATGTCTAATCCTCTAGAAACTTAATTTGTTTGCCCTCTCCTGTCTCCTACCTACTCATCAAGACATAGACGGACAATTTCTTAAACCATATAAATTGATAATTTTTTATGTGCGGTATTAATTCCGGCCCCTCCCTTTTTATTTTTGACCTTAAATAAGTACGATATTGATTACAAGCTCTGACCATAATAATACTCATCCCCTTGGGGCTAACGCCTTTATTTGCTCATCGGGAGATAAATCTATGATGAGCTTTATACAACCTCAAGCAGGCGCCCCACCAACCCTGTCCCTCCTTCCTCCAGGCGGGCGCTGGCCCTTGAAGGCACGTGTACCGGGGAGCATGGCGTGGGCCTGGGGAAGAGGGCCCTGCTGCGAGAGGAGATGGGCCCCGGAGCCATGGGGGTCATGCAGAGCCTCAAGGAATCCCTGGACCCCAAGAACCTGATGAACCCTGGGAAGGTCCTATAAAACTCTGCATGTAACCTGTCTGCCCTGTTTTACTGGTGATTCAAGCATAGAGGGTGGGCTGAGGGTTTCTATGCCGTTATTTCAATGATAGCATGTGTGGGTTAAACATGAGCGCTCTTTCTCTTTCTCTCTCTCTCTTTCTCTCTGATTTGTGTTTTGTTGAATTAGATGTAATGTTATGAAATATTTGATCCATCCACTTCTGATCTTTTTGTATTTTAGGATCATATTTTTCTGTTGTATTCTTGTAATTTAACTGGTTATTATTACGGTACGTCTTTGTAAGAAAACACTGCCATACTGGTGTTGACTTGCAGTACAACGGCGGCTTGTAATAAATAATTTGGCTTACATAAATGGTCAAACAACGTTTTGTAGACTGAAGGGATATGTTGCAATACGTATATGAGCCAGCAGGGGGGAGCAGTGCGGAGTTTTTATCGGTCAGATCAGGTCACTAAGGACAAACTCATTCTTAAAGTTTCATTCGGATTATATGCAGCCAAATACTATAAATTCATTATTTTTCCTTTCTTTTTTGTTGTAAAATTCTTGTTCAATTTGACACGAAATAAAAAATACCTCAATCATATTTCTCATATTTCTGTTGTTTTGGAGTAAAAACAGTAACATCATTATGATACCCCTCCATGAATGGGACCGATAGACCTACTGACTCACGGTCAGCTGTTGAATAAGAAACATAAATAAGGTCTTTAGTGTAGGCCTTCGCTTGAAGGCAATAACGTATCAGGTTTATTATGAGGGTAGACACGGCACCATTTATAGATTGGGCTACAGCGGATATTACGCCTACAGACGCAACTACTTGGCCATAGTTTTGTTGATCGGGTAGCACTGGGGCGGCTGCAGCAACCTGCGCAAATTAACTTTTATTCACCAAAATACTAAAGCCTCAGCCACCCAAGCTAATATAGAGACGCAGATAAGATTACACCCAGTAAGGCTAATCCTACACCAAATATGCCATGCTTGTAATCCCAATTATTTCGCAAATGATAAAAAGAAAAAAGATATCTGTGATATATGCCTAATGCTGCCCATAACCGTCTACAAGAAAGATGATGCGTCGTTGGATTAGCCTAATGTTACCTCAAACAGTAAAATCAAACGGTGTGCTCTCCCTGCTGTTCACATTGTCTCGGTATATCTTGTGTATTTATGATCTGAGTTTGCGCACTGGACGCCTCCATTGTCTCGCCAGCAGTACCCGCGGCAGCGCGGGGCGCGGGAGCGAGAGCGCGCTGATTTGAGAACGCAGGGGAGCGGCGTAGTCCTACAGTGACCCGAATCAACGACAGACGACAACGGGGGGTGGGGGGGAATCCGAGGGACATACGACAGGAACAACAACAACAACGACGACGACGACGTTCGAGATCGCAATCGGCCAGCGATCGACATCGGCGGTCCTCCAGCAACAGTTGTCGGAGGACGGCTGAGATCTGCTGAAGGGAAAGCCACCAACACACGGTAGAGGAGAACTGGGCGCACATTGCGGTTATACGACTGGATGTGTTGTGCTTGTCATCCCGGCTGCTTGTGTTGTGGATCTGAGGAGGCTGTGCCCTGTCATTCGCGAGCGGTACAAACGTGTTGCTGAGTGCGTGCAGTTGCCGACACCATACACACACACAGACACACAGACACACAGACACAGACACACACACACACACACACACACACACACACACACACACACACACACACACACACACACACACACACACACACACACACACACACACACACACACACTGTCTGATCATTATAGGGGGGATGTGGGGATCACCGCAATATAACAAGCTCTATTTATTTTAGCCCAAGCCGAGCTGTCATTCAGCATCTTCCACTCGAGGTTTATTTCCCGACGTGGTGGATCGCGCAGCACTCGGGAGGGCTCATGTTTGCTTCAACAGAGACACGGGCTGTTCCGTCTGCCGCGCGCTACAGCTGCTGTAGTCAGACTTGACAACCCGCCGCGGACTGGATTCAGAGCAACAGCAGCCGCTCCGTTGGCACCAAGGGCCGAGGAAACCACTGCAGACAGACTGCCTGACAGACAGGCGTGCCAGGAGGCCAGGGAGGGGGCGGCAGCCGGCGACAGCTCTCTCGACCCCTTCTGAGGATCTAGCCGAGCCCCCCTCTCTTCGAGAGCCCCCGCCCGTCGTCACCTGGGGGTGCACTTTGGATGGGGGGGAAGCAAAGCACGACCGGGCGGCCCCGGGGCGCCTTCCCCGGCGTCTCCACGGACGACAGTGCCGTGCCGCCCTCGTCCCACTTCGGCCACTACCGGCCCAGCGGGCCCATGGGCCTGCGGAGCCGCTCCGTCAGCTCGGTGGCCGGCATGGGCATCGACCACGGGGCCGCCGTGCCCTTCGGCTTCTACGGCCCCCGTGGCACGGACTCGGACAGAGCCATGGGAGGCGGCGGCGGCGGCGGGGGGCCCGGCCCCAACGCCATCGGCCCCCACGGTAACGGCTACGGCCAGGAGAACGGCGGGGGGGGACACCACCACCACCACCACCACCACCACCACACGGAGAGCGTGCTCTACCTGGGGTCCCGGGGGTCGCTGGCTGACACCCTGCCCCTGCACATTGCCCCCCGCTGGTTCAGCGGACACACCGGTAAGTACCTCACCCAAGGTCTGTCCTGCGTGCCCTCTGGCGGGACACGCGGGACAGACCTCTGTTTCACCTCGGGGTCATGACATGGATGGGAAGGGGGCAGAAAACATTACATACAAATAGACAGACATGACAGATAACATGACAGATAACCTGACAGATAGCCTGACAGACAACCTGACAGATAACCTGACAGATAGCCTGACAGACAACATGTGCGACAAATACAATGACTCTTCTTATCGTAGGGTGAATTGCATTTCTTGGCCGACTGTTGGACAGCCTTGCAGAACATCAATCCCCTTGACCGAACCAGGCTCTGCATGAGAAGCCATGGTGTGTGTGTGTGTGTGTGTGTGTGTGTGTGTGTGTGTGTGTGTGTGTGTGTGTGTGTGCGTGTGCTGTGTGCGTGTGCGTGTGCGTGTGCGTGTGCGTGTGCGTGTGTCTCTGCCATACAAACAGAGCCCTGCATAGGTCACCCTGTGTGTTATATTGTAGAATGACACCTGTAAGCCTGCTGACAAATCTGGCTGAGTCAATTAGCCCGGCGATTAGAGAGGAGAGAGGAGGGGAGGGGGGGGAGGATGGGTGGAAGAAAAAGAATGGAGGCGGGCAGGCAAATTAAAAGGCAAAGGAATGATGAGCGAATCAGTCTAAAGAGCGACGGTGTCTGGGGAGCTGGGCCGCCTGATAGAGACGAACGGAGAGAGGGATGAGAGATGGGGAACTGGAGGGAAAACAGGGTGGAGGACGACAACATGGATGGATGGATGGATGGAGCTGAAGGTGTGGAAGGGCAGGTGCAGGACGTATGGTCGTTGTTATGACCGGCTTACCATTGGTATTAACACACACACACACACACACACACACACACACACACACACACACACCACACACACACACACACACACACACACACACACACACACACACACACACACACACACACACACACACACACACACACACACACACACACACACACACACACACAGATGTGTACTACATGCTACTTACTGAGAGGTAAGCTGAAATGCCCACAATGCAATCATCAAAAATATTTGACAATAATATCTAGATCACAGACACGGCAGTAGGATTGCATGCCTACTGGCCTGCCTGTCCTTTTGCTCTTAACTCATTTTTCTCCCACACGTTCCCCCTCATCTCAAGATAGTTACACCCTCCTTTTCACACACACACACACACACACACACACACGCACGCACGCACGCGTAGGCATATCCACACCCCACCACATCACAGTGACAAGACACACACACACACACACACAGCAACACAGCACACGCACACACAGGCATACTCCAGGAGGATATCCAGATCCCCAGGCTCTCATTATGGTGGCAGTGACCAGTTCACAGCAGGGGGAGAAAACAGCAACTCAGACGTCAACATCCTGAACCCCCCCCCCCCCCCAGCCCCCATCTCTCCCTTCATCACCTAGCAACCGTGATATGCTTTAGCAACAGTAACGCCTCAAGGGAGCGAGGGAGAAAAGCAGAGACGTCAACAGTGTTCTGGCTGAGGCAAGACGACATGACCGAGGGGAGAGGTTAAAGAGATTAGGCTCTGCGCCAGGTCCTTTGGGTGGTCCAACCCAAGGGTTATTATAGTCTGGATGTAGTGGATCAAGGAAACCTGATACACAGGTGTTGCAGACACACTCACATTTGGAGTCAGAGCGCTCGTTCGCAGTCCATGCAGTCCAGACATCACAGTATGTGCAGAAGTCCAAACACGCGTCACCAAACAGTTGGATGCCGGATCGTCTCAGATGAAAGAACTTCATCATTTTGAGGATATGTTCATATTCAAATGCATTTAAATAAGGGATGATGTACGGTATATCGACTACCAATATATGCGCCGTGTCAGTATGGCTAGATAGCCTAAATATTGCAGATATCGACAAGAAATGGCGGATATCCACTACCTCCCCTAACTCTCTTGCAGCTGTGTTTGTGCGCCAAAAACAACCATTGTTGAACCACTGATGAAATATCGGTTATGGTCTACGGTAGCTTATGAATATTGGTATCGGTCAAAGAAATGTCATACCGGTATGACATGTCTAACCCTAATCAAGGTGCAATTTAAGGAGTCCTTTGACCAGGGATTTCTGGTCGGTCTAGTTTCCCTCATGCTCTCCCTTCATCATTCATACAAACAATGAATCTATGCTCATTCATGGGGTAGTGATGTCTGAATGTCAGCCGATCCACGGAGACCAACTCCTTAGGAAGCCCAGCTACACCGCTATGGCTGGACTCGTACCCTAAATAGGCCCTTATTGCGCTGAATCGGTAAAAGTCAGTCTTGTGTTGGTAACATTGTGCAATTAGGTATAGAGTGTGTGTTTGATGTGCGTGGGTCTGCCAGAGAAAGATGCTTGGAAGATGATATTTCAGGCAATCATCACAGGACAGAAAAGACTGTCTCTTTAAAATTCAAGACCAAGGTCGCCTTATGCAGATGTGTGTGTTTGTGTGTTTGTGTGACTGTGAGGGTGTGTGTGTAGGTGTGTGTGTGTGTGTGCGTGTTATTTGTGTCTGACATGTGTGAGAAGAACATTTATTCTGGTGTTAAAAGCAGTGTTTACGCGGCTCATGTTAATTATAACACAGACCAGGTAGAACCTTGCCACTGCATTTGCAGTGCAGTGTCAAACACACACACACACACACACACACACACACACACACACACACACACACACACACACACACACACACACACACACACACACACACACACACACACACACACACACACACACACATCTCTACAATACTGTCTTCCTTCAGCCCCCTACAGTGGAGGTGAAGCAAGCCACGTTTATGCAGATTAAATGGCATCAATGATTCAGTTATGATAATGGATAGTATTGTAACTTTCTCTTCCTTTTGATATAAAAAATGTTCCATCGTTCTCTCTCACTCAGTGCCTCTGGTGGGAGTCTGAATCGGTGTTCACATATTTGTGAATAGTGATCACATTGTAGTGTGGGTGTGGGTTGTAGGGTGGCCGCATGCTCTACAGTGGTGGTGATGATGGGAATGCAATTGAAATGGGGCAGTATGAATACTGCATAATGAAATATGGAGATGACAAATCATTAGGTTTTCTAGTTTTGTATTTGTTTGCATGGTTTTTTTCTAACCAAGATTACGCAATACGGACTGGAATGTATTCGACTGCTTGCTGAGTTTCTAAGGCCATTTACGGTGAGCTCATTCAAGGATACCCGCGGTTGAAGTGCGTTTGCGTTTTAAGTATAGCTGAATAATTAAAATAATCGTTCATTAATTAAATTGTCAAAGTGTCCCTCCCATCTAATTTGTCATTTTGGAGAACATTGACCCATCCACAAAACTCACGAGAGGACCAGAATACATCAGTGAATGAGTGTGGAACAGCTGCACTTAATACTCAAATACAAGTAGGCCGACTTGGTCACATTAGAGAAGGGTGGCAGACTGGGAGACAGACAAATAGGCAAATAGTGAGTCATGCTAACTGTCAGATGAATAGTGAGACAGACATACTGACAAGCAA
>OLKM01000154.1:150189-155189 GCA_900291075.1 Melanogrammus aeglefinus
GGTTAAATGGTGTTTTTTGTACTAAGCTTCAAAACATTTTCATTTGTTAACTGGTTCAATCCAAATGTCTTTGTTTAATTTGTGCTATGAATGGGCTCACAGTCTTTTTTATATTGTGGGAGTTTCAATTCACAGAAAAACAACCTGTACTACTTTAATACTATTAATCTTTCTGACTCCTTTAAGAGAAAGCGCTTTCCTTGTTCTAACACAAGATGTGTTATGAGTTCAGAAAATGAAATATATTGCAGAAAGTGATCATGTTCAAGGTTCAACAACCAAAAGTCAAGCATTTGAATAATATTAGTTTTACTGAATATTTGTTTGGATTTTAACCACATCATGATCGCATGGGTACATCCTGACAACAAACAATTAAAAAAATCATGCTCTGACCAAAAAATAGTAAATAATCTGTAGCTGTCGCAATACAAGCTAGGCAGACCGATTGCTAAAACTAGCATGCTCCTCATGTGTTTTTGGAGGAGCGGCTGTTGAGGGAGGCCTGAAGGTGCATCAGATTTATTGGTTGGATACTTTCAAAATCTAGCCTACTCTAGCCTAGCAGGTTCCTCCAAGTCAAGTTGCCTAACCAGGTTTAAACTTGTAGCCCAACAAACAACAAAATGTATGTGAGCAGATGGATGCTGCATTGCCTTGTTTACCAAACCTCAAACAGGCCTGTTCTTACATAGACTGGATTTGCAGTTCTTGATTTGGTAATCAGAGAGGCTCTCAAGGTCTCTTTATCACGCTCGCTCCCTTTCCTACAACCCATCATAATGTAACCCCTGGTGCCTGCTGAGGAGGACAGAACCAGCAAGTCTTCCTGTATCACCGTGGCCCCATTCTTTCTCTTCCTTTCTCTAATTATAAATCCTCCACTCCTTCCTCTCTCTCTCTCTCTCTCTCTCTCTCTCTCTCTCTCTCTCTCTCTCTCTCTCTCTCTCTCTCTCTCTCTCTCTCTCTCTCTCTCTCTCTCTCTCTCTCTCTCTCTCTCTCTCACACACACTTCACTACTGCACCCCCCACTTGCTCTCCCTGCCGGCTCACCCCCCTCTCCCCTCCCATCTCACCTGAATCTGAGGCAAAGATGCAAAAGAAAGAAAACGGTCTTGTTTCCTTTTCTCTCCCCTTGTTCGGATAAAAGGACAACAACAACAACACCATCCCTTCTCTCTCTTTCTGCTCTGCTTCCCTGCTCCTCCACGGCTCCTTCTTCCTTCCTCCCTGTCTTCTATTTTGCTCATTCTCTTCCAGTTCCCATGGAAACTGCTGTTCTTTTCCGGTAAGGTGAGGAGAGTTGTTGCTGTGTAAGTTGTGATGTAATCCATCCAACAGTTTAATGGAAGGACCGGGGGTGGGGGTCTTCCGGCTGTTGTCATACCCAGTAGCTAGGCTTTACATAAAGAAATCTCTTCCGTCCAAAGGGGAAATTGGAAAGGGGAAATGTAATCTCCTACAATGAGATGGCACATTTTTATTTCCAATGTGTTGCGTACAAGGGGTTGACTGTTGATCTCAATAAACTCCACTTCGTTGTCACATTTATATGCGTAGTTGTTTTGAATTATTATCATATGAGTGCATTGTCTGTTTAAGGCGTACCTGTTTGTAACGGGCCGGTTGCTTGGCCTCTGGTATGGCTAATTTTTGAGAGAACAGCTCATCCAAACGACTTCACACTCGACCATGGCCTTCCTTTGGTGCTCAGCAACACACCCACCAAGTGTGAAGACGATCGGATGAACGGCTTTTGAGAAAATCAAGCTGAAAATCATGCTTCAAGGCTGGAAAGTATATCCACTGAGTCCCCAACCAAGACTTTGCTCATGTTTGGTGACGGACTTTTTCTATATCGACAGAGGACAGCAAAATAAGTTTGCGATAAAACGTCTAGTGCTGTCAATTCATCATGGACCTAAAACTCTGTAAACTGTCCATACTACTGCCATTCGTTTCTTTACTTGCGGTGAGTTTATACTACGCAAGCACGTTTCAGAGTTGTCATTTCAAAAGTCCAACACTGTCTGTCTCCTCCTTCTGCTTGTCCCCTCGCTGCCTTTCCTTCCATCCGTCTGTCGCTCGCTCTGCTTGACATCCAGTTATCGCTCGGGCTCTGATTGCCCAGGATTTCCATCCGTATAGTATTAATGGCATGTCTCTTCTCTCCCCCGCTCTGATCTTGTCTGCCTGACACCGCCTGGCCGTAGTGTCTATGTGTGTTACATCTCTGCCTCCAGTCTGCCATGCCGGCAGACTGGAGGCCCAGATCGTGGCTTTGTTGTGCCTTGCACTGCAGCAGAATCCCCTGCCTCATGCCACCACAGCTGACACACACCACTGGCTCTCTCTATAGACGTGTGTTTGCAGATGCAGCAGTCCCCCCCTCCCCCCCTCTCCCCCTCCCCTCCACATGCCACAGAAACATCTTCCGGAAAGGAATCTGTACTTGCCTATTTCCTGCCATTACCTTCTTGGTTTCTGAAGCTGAAGCAGGAGGACCTTGGCTTGTAGTTTGGTTTGAATGACCTGAGTGTTTTTTGTGACATTAACTGTAGGTGATTTCAACACAGCCCCCCTAAAATTGATCTCATTTAGCTTTCATGTAGAATACATTGTCCCCGTTTGACCCATGTTGCGAATGAGGTCTTCCTTATATGTCCGTCAAGCCACACTTCTGATGATGCTGCATATTCATCTGTGATGTTTCATGAATTTGCGTCCCCGCCCCGCCCGCCATCCCTCACTATCTCCTGCCCCGTGCAGGCGCCTGGATGCAGTGATTCATCTCAGCTGGAGCTACGTCGTTTGTCTTTAGACCGTCAGACACATGCAACAAATCGAAATACAAAGTGAGGTTGATGCGGTTCAACCTTGTCGTTTTTGTTGGTTTATTTATTTACAACCCTATTTATCTGTATCTGAGAGATTTGTTAGTGTGCTGTCATGCTCTTCTGTGCATATTGGTTTGATTAAGACTCCCCCTATAGACCTAGGTGCTCCTATGGATGTTATTGATTATTTATTGCAGCCTAATACTATTATCCATCGGGTGTTTGGTCCACCGTGTCCTCTGATGCCTGCAGGGACCTACTGGACATGGGGGAACAGACGTTTTTATTTTGGTCATCAGGTGTTGTGTTTTCGATGACGTCAAATCACTAAATATCAACTTTAGAATATAAATCTTTAGGCCTTCTCTACTGATATTATATAGTACTGTATCTCAACCAATCAAAACGAATCAACCTTCGTAACTACTCGATAGACAGATTCAAGAGTCTCAAACATTAAAAATAAGGTTTTTGTGTAGAAAATTACACAAATATGTGACTTACTTATGTGTTTATTTGGTAGTGGAATAGGACAAAGTCATAAAATGTATGTACGGTCTTTATAAGTGCTGCCCCATTATAAAGCTCTCTGCCCTACAAAAGTATGTCCAGGGCAGTACAAAACACTTAACCTTTTATGATAGCCCTTTTTATTGCTGTGATATAGTTCTTAAAAATGAACCTCTGGTCAGGTTGCGAAGGTCAATAGCACAGTATAGGGTCCATCTCTCACACAAACATGTAACCCTAAACTCACATGAATATATGCTCCAAGTCATTTGGTTTGGTTCCCAATACATTGGTGTGTCTGATGGAAAGACCCCATACAATATATTAATGAAATCAGTTTAAGTGTAAACGATAAGCAAACAAACCTCATCTATGTGTACCGGTACATCAAATGACATGTATTTAATTTCAAATGTCCACATTTTTTAAGACATACCTTTCAGGTTAGTAGAGAGGCATAACAAACAACACATACGTTTTTTGTGCGAAATTGCAGCAGATAATAATCAGTCAGAATGTTCAAAGTGTGTTAAACTGATCCACCTTCTGTACAATCACCTGAGGCCCCTCTGGTCTCAGGGTAGGTCAGCAAAGGTCGGGGAAGATTTCCAGCTCTACTATGAAACCTGCAGTGTGCTGGGAGCAAGGGAACGGAAAGGCTCGCTGATGTAATACACCACTGGCCGTTTCCTGTAGGAAGATGCCGATGCTGTGGTTTGTTAATCTAATAAGCATGGATTAGTAGGAGTTATTGCTAAGTTAAATGAAATATGAGTGGAGTCGTTATGTACTCTGGCCAGAGGACCCCATTGGCCTCATGGGGAATAAAGGAGCATGGAAGCACTTATTCAAAGTTAAGTTCTCGCTGTTCCCTCACAAACAAACATGGGCCCATGGGATGGGTAACATTTATTTTTTACTGAATTGCTATTGAATTGGAATTAATTAAAGAAACACTTAAGTAGGCTCTTATATATGTTTTAACCACATGCACTTTTCTTGGAATAGTTATTTTTTGCAAACACATAATGAACACACTCACACCAACACTCACACACACACACACACACACACACACACACACACACACACACACACACACACACACACACACACACACACACACACACACACACACACACACACACACACACACACACACACACACACACACACACACTTTTTTGTCATTAGGTTAACGTTTGTGCGTTGTTCTGTACTGGTTGTGAGTTGTTCTGTTCTGTCTGTTGTGTGTCGTTCCTTATTAGGCTTTGACTCTGGAGTCCAGGGTCTGGGGACTGGATTTTGATTTCCTTGACAGTGGTCGATTAAATATGCATAGGCCAAAGATTGAGCTGAGTGGCCATGCCCGACACATCAATGTTACAGGGTTAGTCCTGTATTTGTGTGCACATGTGTAAAATCTGTGAGTTTGAAGTGCCTGTTCAACTAAAGAATTATGAGGGATCTGCGCTATCTCACGGTCAGGCGTGTGTGTGTGTGTGTGTGTGTGTGTGTGTGTGTGTGTGTGTGTGTGTGTGTGTGTGTGTGTGTGTGTGTGTGTGTGTGTGTGTGTGTGTGTGTGTGTGTGTGTGTGTGTGTGTGTGTGTGTTTGTATTTAGCTTTCTATGTGTGTCTGCGTGTGTGTGTGTG
>OLKM01000154.1:170189-175189 GCA_900291075.1 Melanogrammus aeglefinus
ATTACAATGCACCCAGCAATGTCCTTAAAAAATACTTACGCTCAAAAGCCAACAGATAAAAATAAAACACACACATATATATATATATATATACACATACAACAATATCCTCTGTTTCGGAATAAACAATTTCAGAGGACTATATTTCCCAATATGTCCATATTCTTGCTGTATTTGGTCATGAGTAAATTTGGAGTAAGGTCAATCAACTTGCATTCAATGATAATAAAGGTTGGATACTCTAACGATCTCTTGGTGACACTTTAGATAAGTGTTTTGTGTCCGGTTGCGGTTTGAATTAGCAGTGTCCAAATATACAACATGTCCCGCTTCAGTATACAGCATTATACTGCCTGACTTTCAGACTGAGCTACAGTAAAACAGTAACTTTGTTTAAAATGGCTTTATTTCATGACTCTGTTTATTTCATGACTTATTTTATTTTAATAAGGATGTAAATGAATTCCTGCATTTTGAGGGCACACCAACTAACAATGTCTGATGATTTTGATGTGCAAATCTGTGGGATAAATAATATGATGTAATATATAATATTAAAAATGTTAAAATATGTAAAGTGACTCGTTATATTTCTGTTGCCCATGCCCACTCCCACACATATTTGAATGTAGGCTATGTTATCTGCGAGAAAACATTGGAAGACCCTTTGACATTAAGGGTAGGCCTGTCAGCCAATTCACATACAGCAGCTTAAGCATGGACCATATTTATTGTTTTCCTTTTAAAGAAACTGTATCATCATATGAGCTCTTTGTCGTCTGAAGCTGACTTTCAATGGGGATATTGTGACCTCTGATGGTTGAAATGTTTACTGCAATAGTGAAATCAAATATTTGCTAATATTTTTGCCAAATCCACTATAGATTGTTTAAACATGAATTAGCCAGCTTTTGCTCTCCGCGTCATTTTATCAAAATACCAAGTTACGTTAAAGAGAAAAACGTCGATGGCTATCGGATTCGATTGATCAGGACTTCGCAGTGGAGCCTTCCCAGGATTGGCTAGAATGATCCCGCGCCAAAACAACACGGAAGATACAATTCTATGGAGTCGTAGGGGCTGAACGAAGTGTATGAGCTTTGTCAACACTAAAGCACTAAAACATCAATTTATGGTGGCTTCCTGGTTGTATTGAAAAACAAATGGATTCGCAGTCTTATCTCCCAGTACCACCCGGTGTTGGAATGGAAGAGAATTTCCTTTCTCTCGATGACATTTTGCTGTCACATGAAAGGTTGCCTAGTCGGACCGAGTGCCTCTTTCCAAGACTGGGATATTTAGAGAAATCGACAGATTCCCAAGACATACAAGAGGTGTGTATATCTATCGTTACTTGTTATTGATCTGGCTCGCCAACGACAACGGGGCTGGATGGTATAAATTAAGACTTTTTCCATCATTCTTCACCCAGGGCACGAAGATGGAGCTCCCACTATGGCTGGCGAAGGGCTTGTATGAGAGAAAGAGGCGAGTGGTCTCCATCGAGCTACCTAAGGTGTACCGGGAAGGCTGGAGGACTGTGTTTAATGCCGACCCCACGGTGGTAGACCTTCACAAGATGGGCCCATACTACTATGGCCTGGGGTCCCAGATGCTGCACTTTGATAGTCCAGAGAACCCAGAAATTGCACATGCATTGCTGCAGGTAAATAAATTACATAAATGGTGTCGTTAATGCTGAAATGACGTTATTACTTTCCTTTTGCTTTTATTAAAAGCTATCATATTGAGTAAGTGTATGCATCAGTAGGAGGATTATTCCTCTAAGTAATGCTGACAATTTCTTCTGCTTATAATAAGATTGATACAAGTGCCTAGCTTCAGCTCAAGACAATTCTTTAACTTTGCACATGTTAGGAAATGACTGCTTTGACTTGTTTTAATGTCCTTTAGCATTTAGTTATATTTTTGCCTCAGAAATCATTGAAGGGCCCTGACATGTTGGACTCAAATAAACTAAACATTAGAAACGGCTTTTGGGTTAAATTTGCTTTCGAGCTCTCTTGCCATTGAGGATGCTTTTACATAGACAGGAAAACGTAACCACATTATATGATTCATTAGCGTGTTAGCTTTAGAAAGTAATCTCCAGAGACTGAATGTTTCTAGTAACTTTGGCATGTAGTCGAAAAATAGAAAGCACCAGTGTAGTTCTAAATGACCAGTAGATGGTGCTGTTTTCCCATCAAACTATGTGTCACAAACGAGGTGCCTTAATTAGTTACCATGTACAGGTTTGAATCAATGTTCTGGGTATAACGTCTCCTTCAGCAAATATTGCTCCCTTTTCACGTTTGTTAATAAGTTGTTCAGTATTAAATGGACTCAGTCCTTTTTTCACCCGCATAATCATCTGCCTTGCTTCCCTGACAGACATTTATTGGTCGTTTTCGGCGAACAATGGACTCATCGCAGAACGCCTACAACGAGGACACGTCAGCACTGGTGGATCGGCTGGACAGTCTGGAGAGGGAGCTGTTCAAGATGGGCCAGAGGGGCTTAAACAGCTTCCAGGGCTGGGAGAAGGGCAAGGCCTCGCACCTTACAGCCTCCGCACTGGTTCTGAACTACCGCAAGCGTAAAATGACTGACCTACAAGCCTGAATGCTTTTTCCCCACGGGCAGCCCCAAGTTCCCTCATTGGTTGAAAGTGTTGTGATGCAGAAAGTGATGCATTGGCAGAGCAATACATTGAGCAGGGTAAAGGTTGACCTTTTGGTAATGGAGATATAGCGACAATGATTGACCTTATATTATAGATATACCATGCTCTATGTTTTCCCACATTCAGGAATTCTTTGGAATTCGTTGCTATGGTACAATTCTGAAACATAATGATGGCAGAACGTAATTATACAAGGCCCGTTAACCTAGAATTTGTCTGCAATGTTAAATTATTGAAAGTATTAATCAAGGATCATTTGAAATAACCTGACAAAACATTTTAATCGCATAAAATACACTTTAATGTGCTGGAATGTGAAGCTCCCAACCAACTCTGCTCTGTTCGTTAGAATTTTGCCCAAACGGTCAAACTGTTTACACATTTATATGTTCAAAAATGAATAATACTATTTGCATAAGTAATTAAATGTGGGCTTTTGAAATAAACAATGATTTTGGTAAGTAATATTCGCCAGTTGACGTTTTCAGAACAAATTCGTCCCTTTTCCTCATTAGAAAGGTGTTTGGACTTCGTCCATCGTGGTAACAAGGTTGAGCCAGCACTTCACCACCTTGGTGAGGCCGGCTCTTTATCACCCCTCTTGTAAACAGTTCAGTGTCCAGTGCTGCAGCCATAGTCCTTCAATTAAAACTTGAAAAACGTCATGTTGTCTCTAGTCTGCCAGGCCATTCTCCTGCCTGTGTGGGTGTGATGGCATTTAGTTCCTGATAACAACGAGCGTCACACCATCCAGAGGTGACATTCAGCCATTGTACGTGTGTGTGTGTGCGTGTGTTCCATGAGGGCTACCATCTGTGCTCTATTATGCACAAGGGCGAAGCTGTGTCTCTTCTTGATGACCTCAGCTCTAAACCTCCTTATCCGAGAATGTGAAGTAGTCTCAGAGACTTCTAAAGTCTGAGGTTTCCAGACCAAACACAAAAACCATCCACGGAACAGGATTGACGGCTCCAGTGGCTGTATACTGTGAAACATTGTAGTTAGTTTGATGTGACCGGGCCTTTCTGTTAAATGAACTGTTGAATCTGGGTCACATATAGACAGCTTGTTTTGGTGGATGGAAATCGAATTTATTGCTATGGCCTTAGGCTTTGCTGGATCGATCCTGATTCATCGCTTTCTGTGTCAGATAGAAGTCAGTGATTTCACTGAGGGACACATATTGCGCTGTATATATGAGTGTGTATGTATAGGATGTCTCTTTTTTTCCCCGGTCTTCATGATAAAAGTAAAAAATATTGAGAAGGATTTGAAAGACGGAAAGCTCACGTTTTCTGGCAACCTTGGTTGCTTTATCCAAGCCAAGGCTTTTGCTCAAAGTATACAGCAATGTTTGAAACATACCTCCAGAAAGTGAGTGTCTGAGAGTGTTGAGTCTATTCTGTCTTTCTTCTCTGTTATTTAACACAGTCAAAAACTGAAGGTACAGATTTACCTTTTTCCTATCAGTCGGATCACATTAAAGGCTTAGAGAATTGCTAAAATGTATGTTCAAATTGTTGCAAAATATATAATATAGTGTGTACATCTAGGCTTTATTAAAAATGTTATCAATATAAGCCTTTTTCAAATTGTCGTTGCTATGACATTATTGCTGTCTCCTTCATTGGTTGAATGGAGCAATTGTTCAGTAGTTGGGAGCAACTACCATTTCAACATATGGAAATGAAGTTGCCTGAAAGCCTCTCCACAACCAGTAAAGAGATGCCAGATCCGTTAGCCTTATGGAGGAGACCGTTTTACAGCTCAGCCCGAACATAGTCCAGTCCGCGAGTGTTTTGGTGTCCAGGTTATCGGAAGCAACTGCGACCATAAACGTGACACACTTTTAAATATCATCCTTTGCAGGGCTGCTGTGGAGGAGTTTGTAGAGAGCAGTAGCTGAGCCCAGTGTCGCAGGACAGAGGCAAGGCGGAGGGCAAGGAACCAGGGAGCACACACAAGACACTAAATGAAGCCTCTGGCTTCCGTCTCCTCGAAGAGACTGTGACATTTGGTATTTCTTAGGATCCCAATTGTGTATACTATGAAATGTTGAGAAGCGCCAGAGGCTTTATGTCGCACAACATCATTCTGTGGTTCTGTATACTTCTAGACAGCTTCTCTCTCTCTCTCCCTCTCTCTCTCTCCCTCTCTCTCTCTCTCTCTCTCTCTCTCTCTCTCTCTCTCTCTCTCTCTCTTCTCAGCGCCTCACTCTACCTCACTTCTCCTCATCTCTCTCTCTCTCTCCTCTCTCTTCTCTCTCCTCTCTCTCTCTCTCTCTCTCTCTCTCTCTCTCTCTCTCTCTTCTCCT
>OLKM01000154.1:177689-197689 GCA_900291075.1 Melanogrammus aeglefinus
TCTGCCAATCACCACAAAGGACTATCAGACCAGACTGACCAATCACAGGGTGTTGTGTTCGGTTGCTAGCGGTTTTGGGTTTTGACCAGCTGAATGTGTTTTTCGTAAGGCCTGCCAACTGCTACTTATCTATTGGTGGTCCTGGGAAAAACTTCAGTGGAATCTTGTTTATATGCGTTATTGTGTCACCAAAACCGTTTCATCATAATTATTAATGCCATTAGTATGGATTCAATACGGATTGCGGAGCTTAACATTCAATATCGCAGTTTTTACAGTAACCTACTGTGACTTCTGCTCTAATAAAACTAGAAGTGCTTCACTGTTGATGATTGGGATGGACACATTTGACAGCAGACATTTGATGTCACTGGTGAAGAATTGACATGACATGGACTCATGAGCTGAATAAGTGAAGAAGGGTGCATGAATAAGTGAAGAAGGGTGAAGAATAATGCAATGAGTGAATAACAGATTATATCAGCCTATTGAGTGAGTGGAGTGGTGTCCACCTATTGAAGTATTTCAATATTCAATATTGTGATCTCATTATACGATCTATATTCATATGCGCATCAATAAGTAACACACAAGAGATCTCATTGATCACGTTACTATTCAGTTGGTTATTTTACATTTCTGTTACAACATGGTGACATCTGGCTTTTGTTCTGCCAGACATTCAGCAGCAAAAAGACATCTGCTTTTCATCGAAATTATATTGAACAGGAAAAATCCATCAACAAAGCCACACTGGTTAAAACTGATCTGATGCTTTGGGGCAGTCTGCTCTCAGATTTGCTGGCATCTTATCATGTTACCATGTCGAGAGGGAGAGAGCGAGAGCGTAACAAATTATTAATAATACGGTGGCAGCTAATACTACTCTATGAAAGAATATCAAAAACTATGCATTGCTTAAATATCTTGCTATCATTCTCCCCTTTTTGAAGCTGGGGCTTCAGGCAGTCTGTATGCTTTGCTAACTAGGTCATTTGTTCCCCAGAATAAAGATGGAGAGGATGCAACCAGACACATACTGGGAACATCACAGGGATACAAAGATACACTGGATAAAGCTCTGGGACCAGCCGCCTGCCAAAAATGGAGATCGAATTTAGATAGATTGTCGCACATTGGCACCATGCGGAGCTTACGTTACGCATGAAAAGACTACATGTAAATATACACATATAATAATAGTCAAACTGGCGCATGTGTAAGTGTGAAGATGAATACATGAACTGTAATGGAATGAGATATGAAAGGATTATCTCTTATTTTGGGTGCATATTCTTGCCGTGATGATGCTTTCTTAAACTAAAATGATTGCTTTCGTCACATGCCCTTGTAGAGGCATGTCTGTATTCTGTCAAACACACTTACAGTCCTCTTCAGAGAAAACATATCCACATTTTTCTAAATGTTCATTCTATTGACTTTTTTTGGTCTTCCATTCTGTTTACATCTAATATTTGCCCCCCTCCCCTCTGCCCTATCCTAGTCTCTTCCCCACATCTCTCCTCCCCACTCTCCCCTCCCCTCCACTCTGCTCTCTGATCTACAGTGTGCTGCATCATTGGTGATGCCACGTGCTTTCTGTTTATTTCAAGAAGGGGAGGGAGAGCGAGGGAGAGAGAAAGAGGGCGAGAGAGGGGATGTATCTGTCTCTGTGTATCACACACTTACAGACACATCATCGGTGACACTCAACAGCCTTCAACCACAACAGCCTAAAGGGACGCAAGGACACCGAGACCAAAAGCCTGAACTAAGACAGCCGGAAAAAAGGAGTTCTGATCCTCAGTGCATAAGGTACGCTAAAGCCTTTGTTGTGTGTGTGCTATTTTTCCAATAGTGATCTGAATCACTTTAGGTCTGATAATTCTCCTAATGTGATTGCCATGCCGCTTGGTTACACTAAAAGTCCACCAGAGTGTTAGATTTAATCATCTTTCAGACCTTAAAAAAAAGACCAAAAGGGATGTTTAATCCCAGAAATTATGATTTAGCACTAAGTATGTCAAATGACTGGAGGATTTGGGAGGTGTGACTACTGCAGGAGAGTAAATAAAGTACGGTGCACGTTAAGCTCTGCCCCCCACCCCAACCTGCACCATCCTCCCCTTGCCCTTCTGCCAGCCTCTGCATTGGCGTCACAGAGGGATTTTGGCCGGACTAGCTTATTCCATGTCTTCACAAAGGAGGTGTGCTAAACACTGGACAGCAGCACTATCCCTCATTTCCCTGACACTACAGGAGAGGCTGGAAGAACGAAATAAGTCCATGTATTGTGGTCTGTTAATCTCCTCCCCTGATTTCATTTATTAACCTGGACGTCTCCTTAAGAACGTATTCTGTTCTGCTCATAGAATAATTGCATTGTGAGTATGACCATTCCTTTTGTACTTTTTGCATCTGCTGCTGTGCTATGTATTGCTCTGTTATTGATCACGTGAGGTTGAACGGCAGGGCATGTTTTCAGACCTGGGTTGTGGAACTAGGTGGTAGGAAGTTTGTTATAAATAGGCTACCTCTGTCTGTCTTGGAGACTTTTTGCATTTGCATCCACTTGCTGCATCTAAGATGTTGGAAACACACAGTGCATCTCTGACTGTATGCACATTATATACATTTGAGAGTTTTCAAGAGATTTCATTAGCATTATAATGTTAACGTTGCATGCTGTTGTGTCTTGAAAGCCAAATGTTTCTGGTGTATTAATCTTTATCGATGAGTGAAGCTGGTACCTATCAGTCATCAGAAGGACATCTGACCTCTGGGGGTTACTACCTGAACTGGATGGCTTTTAATGATTTTCAACTGTTTGGGAAGATAACCTTCTAACCTTGAACAAAGACGAAGAAATCCTGGTACCAAAAAGTGTTATTTTCTTGATAACAGCATATATCCACATACAATGTGTTTGTAAATCGATATCTTATTGTATCACTTGTGATAATGTCTTAATATAGACTTGATCGTCTTTCATGTAATGTTATGTTTCTGGATGCCAAAAAACTGTTGGATTACCAAACTAATCAAAAACTATGAGCCATTTTTATGGCATTACCATTAATCTTGAATACATGATCAGGAAAACAAATCTGAGTTTATCTTTCCTACGGATGCAAATCTGGGAGAATATAAATAGTTCTAGAACGAGCAATACATGCATGCTAAACTGGCTACGCGCTAAATGGAAGTCGCTTGCTTGGTCGGCAACATTACAGCAATAAGTAATCAGATAACTGTATTGAAAAGCACTGTCTTTATCATAGTAGCATTCAGATAGAGATATACAACTCCTCTGTTGTCTCACGCGCACATAATGATATTGTCCGCTAAATGGTGTTTAATTGCCGCATTCACTGAATGTACATAATGAGCACAGCGTCATCTGCTGTGTACAGTAAATGCATTGAAGCTCTCCTGTAATCCTCTGCAATCTTTTTTATGACTCCCCTTTGCACCTGCAATGCACCAACGGCAGTACGGAGGATCTTGTCTCTTGTACCTCTATACCCGCGTCTAGATGGGACCTGGATTGTTTTGGACCTTCCCTCCCAAGGCCGGCTGTAAGGTTCCCCAGAGCCTCCTGCAGTCCATGTACGTAGGACCGCTGAGAACACAGCGACCACAGCCGGCCTACCATACCACATACCCCGCCGCGTAGAACGCCTGTCTACCGGATCTCCGGTTATGTACGGTTATGTGTGGAGATATACTGCATATGTACACATGGCATCTTCGTCCATCACTCCATCCTGTGAGTCGGCCAGTCCAGGTTTAAAGTGATGGGTAACAGCGTCTAAAACGTAAAATAGACATAAGATATCCCAGAGGGATGTCTGCATACCCCACCTAACCAAATATCTCGTCCCGAAACCTGAATTCCAACACAAAGTTGGCTATGAGGGTCGGTCGTGGAAAGAGGCCGACAGACTACCAAGACACCCCTAGCTTCATTCAGCTGCGCTATTGCTTAACGTGAGTGTGAGGTCAGTGGTCACTGCTTTGAACACGTGAGTGTGCGGTGATTGGTCCACCACTTGGCTACCAATGCGTACCGTCAACAGGAGGGTAGATAGACTCCACCCATTAAAGCAGCTTGAAAATGGAGTCAAAAATGTAATAAATGTGGTGGAACATCAAATTACGATGCTCAATCCACACCTTGATTAAACCTTAATAACTTAATCCAAAGTAAACTGCAGATGTCTTGTTGTCCATCACTTTTAGCTATATTCTCGTTGACTGGCTGTAGTAGACCACCGAGCCCAGATTTCTCAAGCCCTCAGAGAACAGATACCCCCTCCCTGATGGTGGGCTGGCGGTGGCAGTAGAATAGGCTGATGGAAATGAGTCTGAATCATGTGTTGTAGAGCAGGAGAGGCTACATTGAAATCAGGCTGATTGCAAAACGCTACGCCCAGGATCTAACATGTCAATTATGATTATTAGTACTCCTTCATTGTGGCTGTTGCTACGACTAGTACACTAGTCACAGAGTTGGTCCCGGAGCAGGTTCTGTTGCAATATTTGATGTGCAGTATTTTTAACTACAGCTTTTCCTCGTACAAAATCTCCCAATCTTGGACCACCATCGTGTGTGACTCATGAGCTGAGGGAGGAAGCATAGGATCCAGACCGACATGGAACCATTGGTTGATTCATAGATCCTTTCTCGTCTTCATTGGCCAAACGGATGATGGTGATGATGATGATGATGATGATGATGATGATGATGATGATGATGATGAGGAGGAGGAGGATGATGAAGATGAAAATATTGAGCATGGCGTCAAATGTCCTCATCTTTATCATTTCACATATATATATTTCACATATACAGTATGTCACATATAAACACAAACCCCGACACATATACATTCGCAGACCTACACACATTGTTTATTGACAATGTGTGCAATGGGTTCCTGCTGCTGCTGTCATCGATCTTCTTTGAAGGTACCAGCCACCACAGTGTCTGGCTGTTGGTCTCTGTATCAGATAGAACCGCATGTCCTCTGCATGAGTCTCCCGTCTCTGTTGTAGGAAGTGTGCCCCTGATGTTGTTTCTCCACACAGCACCCACGCCATGTAGACGGTGTTTTAATCATGGTGTTTGTTTGAACCTCATCGCAATCCATTGAATCCCATTCAATGGATTACATTTTACCCTACATAATCGCTAATGACAGTGGCTGAATCTGACATTGGATATGTTTATTCTAGTTTTTGTATTAAACTGTGTGCTTGTGGCCTTTATTTTGTGATAACTGACAAAGTTTGTTTGCCCCTAAGGTCTTTGTTGTCGTGAATATTACAGTGTGTACGTGTTGGAATACCGAATGGATGCTGTGAGGTGTCAGAGAAGAGGAGATAAACCAATTAAACAGACTAGGTGCTTGCTATAAAGGTAATTACAAGGTCAGGTCATGTTCTAGAGACAATTATTTTAGTTAGTTTTGTTTTTATCTCAAATAGTATTTAACCAAAAACTCATTCCAGTCCTATTCCCTAAGCCTGCATTGACAGCACTGTCTCAACGGAGCCTTGTTGCTTTCACATCTGAATGGCCTTTCCGTTAAGGTGGGACACTTGGCAAATGTCACCCTCCATCAGCAGTGTTCCCCGTGGGGGCCCCATGTGGTCTCTCCATCTGCCCCTCTGGCCCTGCTCCAAAAGCAACCTTTCGGCCCTTCTGGGAGAACAGCTCTCTTGGTGTTTCAATACGGTCACAGGACCATCGGACCAGGTTATTCTGCATGAGCCACTCAGATCAGCGGTGAGGATGAGAAGGTGATTAGGTTAATCTGATATCCTGAGATGAGTTGGTAAGGGCATATTTTGTGGTTGTTTCGACTGCTGATGGGGCTGGCACTCCAGTGTAATGAATGTATTGAATTAATACAGTTCAAAGTGCATTCGAACTTTTGGAATACAATTTGGTGTACATGTCTGTTTAAACTATATAATAAACTAAATTATTAAAAAAGTGGTAGTGCTTAAGATCACAATCCTTGTTGAAGCAACTCTTGCGTTGTTTTTCACTGATTTATTAACCGTTCTTGTCTCTGGTTCTTCCACGTCCACATCAATCTGAAGTAGACTGAACCACGACAAGGAGGAAAAAAGGCTTGTTGACTGCGATTGTCTCCTGCTGCCCGCTGCTGAGAGACCACCGCCTCCTGCAGCGGGCAGCGAGCAGCACCGAGGCGGGGGTCCCTTGGCAGCGGGCGGCGGGCAGCGGGGCTCAAGCGGGAGACAATCGCGGGCAACAACCCCTTTCTCCTCCATGTCGTGGTTGTTGAAATTGTGGAAATACCAGAGACCAGAGTCCGACGTGTTATGCGCCATAACACCAACAGCAGAACGGTTATCTAAATAACTGTACAACACTTGTACAATACAAGAAGTGTACAACACTTGTCGTAGCTCATTGTCTCATTGGCAGGCCAAATTCTCTGGGCCGGCAAGGCAAAGAAAGGGGAGTTAACTTGGCCCCTTATGGCGACATATGGGGCCACATTCCAATCAGCGCGCCTGGGCTTCCATTTTTTCCAAGGCGAGCAGGATACCTAGTGCTCGTTTAACAATGAACGCAAGATTTAGCCACTGGGGGACGATAAGCAGGCTAGGGGAACTCATATTAATGTTAGAAATGAAAGATTTTCATGCCATGGGACCTTTAAGTATTTCAGGTATATGGGTGTTGGTGCACCCCATGCTTCTGATTCAACCTCTGTTTCCTTTCCATTGACAAGTTGGAGGCTGGTGTATCTGATTGCAACAGGATAGCCCCACAGGTCTTCTGTCTGCCCTCTACCCTATCACACCTTTTCACCTTTCACCAGATTCCCCTTTGTTCTTTTATACACATAATGCTTCACTTTCACTATACTTTATTTCATCGACACTCTAGTACCATACATGTGCATACATACAATATACCTTTTCTGGTTTTATTTCCTTTGATTGCTTTAGTTAAAGTTTGGATGTTAAACCTTTTAAAACTGTAATTGTGATAATTTACCACTAAATTGATAAACAAGGGAATATGTAATCTTATATGTAATATGTGCATGCGTGGTGGTGTGTGTGTGTGTGTGTGTGTGTGTGTGTGTGTGTGTGTGTGTGTGTGTGTGTGTGTGTGTGTGTGTGTGTGTGTGTGTGTGTGTGTGTGTGTGTGTGTGTGTGTGTGTGTGTGTGTGTGTGTGTGTGTGTGTGTGTGTGTGTGTGTGTGTGTGTGTGTGTGTGTGTGTGTGTGTGTGTGTGTGTGTGTTTGTATAAGTGTTTGTGTGTGGATGAGGTGTGGGGGAGAGGGGTTGACAATGTACGTGAACGGGTTGATGCCATTTGAGTGCAACTCAAAGAATTAGCTGGTGTCCGCTTGGGAATGCTTGTATTAGCCTGTGAGGTACTAGCTCAACACTGCGATGCCCTTTAACGCCTCAGTATCCTTTCATTTCCTTCCACCCACTAATCCGCGCTGAAAGCTTTCATGATACACACATCTCAACAATGCCTTCATTCAATTTCCACCAGGCCTGTCCTTAGAACCCACTACACCCACCACCACTGACGGCTGAAGGCTTTGATCCTCAATCCACAGAAGGTGACTGAGATTGAAGAATCAGCTCTGTTGAGCGGCACTGAGGTTTTTGTCTGACTTGTTCACAGAAACACATATTTGCTTGCAGCACTTCGTACAAAGCACCGGCCATCTCACGGGAAGACATAAACTGCCAAAGGCCCAATTTTAGTTGAGGTTCTGTTTAATATTTAATGTTAACGTCTCCCAAGAATATCTCTGTGCAACTTTGGAAGCACAAAATACCCGTCTAAAGATTCAACAGTGATTAATAATTCATTTTCTTCAGCATCAAACGCTGGGAGAGTAATATAACTCTGATCTATGATCGTTTAGCTCTGTCTGAAGTCTTGAAGAACATGGGCACCAGCTATTAAATCCAAAAGCATTCTGTTTAAAGCACACGTTTGTGTTTGCTTCTTTGTAATTGGATTCCTTAGTAGCCCTTCGACTACTGCTGAAACTCCCACAAGCAAAGTAAGAAAGGGGAGAGGGGGAGATACTTACCCGAGATCCTGCACAATGGCCAACAACAATTACTTGCATGTACATTATGTTTTGCAGCATTCTGTGGCCACATTAAAATTGCATCAGAGAAGCTTTCCATCAAAACTATAAGCAGGTTATATATATTGCTAGAGCAGTATCATAATATGTTATATTGCTTTTCTAACCAGTATTGCCCAACATTCACACATTCAGACACACATTCAGACACACATTCAGACACACATTCAGACACACATTCAGACACACATTCAGACACACATTCAGACACGGCCAGCTCGTCAAGTCATGCTCATGGGCACCCCGACACAGAGCTAGGAGGATCAGACTACCAACCTTCCGGTTACCAGGCAACCTGCTCTACCTTCTGAGCCCATAATAGCACATTAAGTCATAGGATGGAGGTTGTAAAAAAAGTAGTTGGGCCGCTGTGCCAATGACTGCAGAGAGTATGAATGAGAAAAGAGAAGCGATGGATGAAGTGGTTATCAGGTTGGCCTGAGTCATAGGAAGACAAGCAAGCATGAGTTATCTGCATCTCACTCATCGCTTTGTCCCCAGAGGGGAATTAGCACTTTAGCTCATACTTTTAATTACATTCTATAACATGAGGTTTATGTTTTTTATGAAAGGAGATTCATCTCAAGTAGTTGATTGCTATCCTCTTGATACGTCTCATGAATACTGTGGTCTGGGGTCAATATAAACTCAGATTAAAGTTAGCTTTACCACTCCAGTCCGAGATGAACCAACAACAAAATGTATAGGTTATTTCTCAATACCTCTCTCTCTCTCTCTCTCTCTCTCTCTCTCTCTCTCTCTCCCTCTCTCTCTCTCTCCCTCCCTCTCCTCTCTGTTCTCTCTCCAGTCATAGATCTCTCTCCTCTCTCTCTCTCTCTCTCTCTCTCTCTCTCTCTCTCTCTCTCCTCTCTCTCTCTCTCCCTCCCCCTCCTTTCTGTTTTGTTTCCAGCCATAGATTTCTGCTCAGCTACTACCAGTCCGCCTGACTGCTCTATTGATCTCATATGTTTAACAGGAAGCGTCCAGTTCTGCTGTGACAGTCTACTGTCCCCTGTCCCCCTCCAGCGTAACCCTGCACCAGTGGCCCCGACTGCAAATTAACGCAACCAGTCCAAAAGTACAGTCATAAAATGTAAGCACAATTGAGTAGAATACCATTGTTCCAACAAACCTATCCTGTCGTTTAAGATCAAAACATCTGTATGTATGGATCTTGAAAAGCAATTGAACTGCACTTTTGAGGGAGTCTTAAGTGTACTTAAAAGTACATCCTCATTAAAAGTCGGCGAGCACGAAGAAAGAAGAGTGAATGTGAGACCACAAACAGAAATAACCCAGGCTGGCGACACTGCTGGGAGTTGTCATGGCAACCAGTTCTGGGCATAACTTGAAAGCAGGTGAAGAAGAGAGAAATGGAGAGAGTGATAATGGAGGGAGAAGGAGAGGGGTGGTGGTCCTCTCTCTATGTGAGAAAAATATATTTAATTAGTTCTCTCCAGCAAACTACTCTTACTGTTTGTGTTACACATTTAAAGTCTTCGTAGCTAATGGAAAGAAGTGGTTCTTTCTGTTTATCTCTCTCTCCACCTCTTTGTGAAAGGTGGAAATAAGGATGGAAGGTTGGCAAATTATCTCTCTCCTGCTGACAGCCCCTGGATGGGGGGGGGGCGCTACTGAAAAATGCATAGGGCAGCATGTTCTCCAACCTAAACGACAGAATCGGTTGTCTGTCAGTAAGACCCTAAACGACGCATATCAGCAATACGCCAAGTGTCTGTCAAGTGTCTGCATGCGAAAACAAGAAGCGGACATACCTTTTATTCTGAGTGGAAAATTAAATACTTTTAAGATAGTTTCGGGATTAACCCAAACTGTCTTTGGGTGTCCATAAGGGTGGTAGTCCTACAACAAGTTATGCAGTAAGCTGGTTACCTTGAGGGCGAGGACACTGGGGAGCAAGCTAAAATCCCAGTCTGTTTTGTATGTTAAGTGGGCGTGCCATACTATGGAATATATCAACACAGGGGTCGTAGCCCGACAGGAAGTGATGTTATTAGGAGGTGTCGTAGGGGTCAAGGACACTTGGGAGTGGGAGTTTCTAACAAAAGAGGGCCTTAAGGAAATGCAAAATTATCAATTTAGTGGCTCTAGCCCGACAGGAAGTGATGTAATCTCTTAACGAGGGATGCATCCACATCTCCCCATGAAGGCAGTGAAACCCTCCGGATAACCCGACAGGCGGTCGATCTGTGAACACTGATCATATCGCCGGCTGTGTTCTGAAATGTCCCGTTTGCAGAAGCGAAGCGCAATGAGCAGTTGCAAGGATGGTGGTGGCGCTGCATTACGATCCGACACGAACTGTTAATCCAGTGACAGCTCTTCTATTAATTCAAAGTACAAACAAATCTCTCCTACAGAATCGAAAACTCTCAATCAGCTCCTCGTCATCATAAATGTCCAATGGATTGCTTCTGTCCCTAATTACTCTTTCCCGTCTAAATGCCCGCTCGTTGTACATGTATTACACGTGCAATGGTTGCGCTGGATGGATTGGATGTAGAAACAGCCTGGAATATCGACTCTTCGCCTGTCCCTAACCAGGCGTAGGATTTACGCCCTGGTCTTAGTGAAAAGAACGCTAAGCCCAGTTGGTGCAACCGGCGTAACGGTTAGGTCGGACAGGCGTAGTTAAGACCAGGCTTACGCCCAGTTGGTGCAACCGGCCCCTGATGACCCCTCGTTGAGGGATTGCATCACTTCCTGTCCGGCTAGAGCCACTAAATTGATAATGAGGCTTAAGGATAATACCTTGAATTATATAAAAGTGACCAGATGTCTTTATCTTTCTCTCAAGTCATTCTGTGCCCCCTTGATTTATATGTTGTTCTTTTAGTCTTATTGAGTTCTACAGAAATCTTTTGTTGCCAACATTTGTTGGCTTAGGCCTACAATAAGTGATGCAATTGATATAAAAACCCTGTTACCATTGTGCTACGAATGGTTTGAACTCTGAAAATCTCTGCGTACACGGCTTTCCGAAAATCTGGCTGAGCATTGAATTATGCATGTGGTCCCTGGTCTTTAGCTCACTCCCAAGTGTCCGTGTCCTCTATGTTTGGCTACGACCTCTATGTTGATAATTTTTGTACTCTTTAATAATGTCCTCTCTCATGCGAAACAGGCCCCAGGTCTCCGGCCAAATTGTAATTTGTGCTGAGGAAGGTTCCTAACTGAGTGAAATTATCCAGAAGTATCTAAGTGGCTGTCATGATAAGAGCTGTTCAAATTCTCTCAATCAAAGGAAAAGGTGCTTTAATGATTCCTTTCTGATTGCTTTTAGCATGAAGGGAAAGGGGACTATGCTGTCACATAATTCTGTTCGGCAGCAACATTTAAAGCAATGCACCATTCGGGTGTCAACAAAAAGAAACAGTCAACATGACCTCTGCTCATCCAATCATACTAATTGAGGTTCATGTTGATAAATGAATGGACAGGTTAGTGAGCTTGAACAACCATTTTCAATGTGAGAGCTATTTTCTTTCTCTTTTGTGACTGAAAGCCTATATTCCTTTTTAATATAAATTGCAGCCTTGGTAATGAAGCAATATTTTTCTCCCGGTTGTTCACATTGGTATAGCTAAGAACCGCTAAGAACACTGTTGTTTCAAGTTTTCTTTTAGCTTGGAGATCATGTTGGATTACAGTGCCCATCCCGTGCATCCCGTGCACACTGAGAAGGTCTCAAAGAATCAGTTTTATTAGGTTACGCCCCGATGCGGAAGATATACATATGTGAAAAGAAAACATGCTGATGTGCAAAGATAGTCCTACAGATAAGGTAGATGTGTGGTTGTGTGTGTGTGTGTGTGTGTGTGTGTGTGTGTGTGTGTGTGTGTGTGTGTGTGTGTGTGTGTGTGTGTGTGTGTGTGTGTGTGTGTGTGTGTGTGTGTGTGTGTGTGTGTGTGTGTGTGTGTGTGTGTGTGTGTGTGTGTGTGTGTGTGTGTGTGTGTGTGTGTGTGTGTGTGTGTGTGTGCTTGCGTGCGTGTGTGTGTGTGTTTGCTCCCATGTGTTTGTGTGTGCGCACCTGCTTCACCCCATCCTAGATCTCACCTGCATTCATTACTCATTGCATAAAAAATGCAGCATCACAATCTCTCCTTGATAAAACAGCAGCTGGTGCTGTGTATGAAGAGGCAAACCAAGCAATTTTATGAATCATCTGCGAGGGAGAGAAAGAGGTCCAGTTCCACTGGTGGTTTGGTTATTGGCGTCAGAACACCAAATATAGCCTGACATAGAGCAGGGGAAATTGATTTTCACATCAAGCTATCGTACATCCGATAGATAAATGGGAATGCAGAGGGACAGACGGAGGACTTTGTGTAGAATAACGAGAGGGAGGATTAAGTCGGGGTGTAAATGGGTTCATGAAAATGAGGGCGTCCTGAAAAGGGACAAACCGATGTCGAGTCGTTTATGGATAACCTTCTGTGGGGAAATGTTGGAGGGGCCGAAGAATGAATTATCAGCTGTCACGCTCTGTCCCCCCCCACCTTCTCCCCTCCTCCTTCCTCCCCCCCCCCCCCCCCACACACACACACAAATTAAAGATAGCGAGAGCTGCAATAATGAGATACTATAGATGTATTAAAATATCTGAGCCTTTGCAAAGTGCCAATAAATGTATTAATACTTAATAGCAGACATGCATGGAATAAAAAAAATATTTTAAGAGCCAGAGGAAAGTAGACAGAAAGGCACCGTGGGCTTTATTAGACAACCATTAAAAACAAAGTGGGACAAAAATAACGGCCATAAAGAAATACATTATATAAGACAAAGAGGATGGGAAGAGAGGGGATGCAATGAGAGATAGATGGTGGAAAGAAATAAGCTGCAGCAGGAAGAGAGCGGTAGAGAGAGGAGAAGGGATGCGATGGGACAAAGGTGCGTGTGGTGCGTGCGAGTCTTTTTTTATCCCTGGCACCTCTCCAGTTTCTTGAGAAAGGTCACACCGTCAGGGAAGGGGAAATGATAGGAGGGGCAAGTTGGGAGTGACGATCTGCAGGAAGGTTGACGCTTTTCAAATATTTATTATTTATTCACAAAACATGAGTGGTCATTAGAAGCTTGAGTTAATATAATGTGGCACATCCTCTGTTTACTTAAGGTCAGGTGAGGTCCATCTTCCAAAATGTCACCCTTCATCATTGTTCAATCACCTGCGTCATTGACTGAATTCTGGAGTGATATTCAGGTACTACGGGTGGATTCCTTAGGGGGGTTGCATTGAACCAGAAGTGACCTCAAATGCACAGACTGGTCAATATACAGGCAGGGAGGCATGCAGAGTTGAGAAGCTAGGAAGGTCAGGGCAATCAGAAATGGGTCAGAAAACAGGCAGGCAACAGCCCCAGAACGGCAAGCAGGGCACGGGTTTGAGAAATAGGCAGGTAGCAGTTACTAAACGATTGGACCGAATGAGGGACGTACACGGACCAACCTGCAGATGTGTGAAGACAAGTCAAGAAGACTCTTATACAGAAGGGTTGATCAGGGAACGGAAACAACTGTGGGTAATAAGGAGTTCATGGGAGTGAATCAGGAGGTCGAATGGGCAGCGCTAGGGACGGAGGGGGCTGCCAGTGGCGTGATACTGGTGGACAGAAACCTGACTGTTTTGGTTACAATTCTGCCATTTATTTTGTGGGTGACCAAGCCAAATACAATTTTGGTTAACATATTTGGCTGAATACGTTTCGTCTCCTTATGGTGTTGTTTCTACAGGATCACTGCCATGGGCATATGTGAAACACCTCACATATATGTTTGTTTATTACTAAGGCGATATTCATTGTTTATTCATTGGAATACAATTAGCTAATCCTTAACCCCTGCCCCCAGCGACATTACATACTGTTCCAGGATATCTCAGTAACCAGATATGTATGTTAGGTACATTTTGGAAGATGTGTGTGTTTGTGTATATTCTCGGAGGCAGGGAGCTGTACTGGGCCTGTTTTCCTTGACTGGCAGCTGAGCTAGCCTCAATATCGACTCATTGAAAACATTTGGATTATTTTTCTTTCATACCTTATTGGTATAAGCCTGAACTCCAGGCCTCCAAAAACTCCTTCTGTAGGCCACTCCTACCGGACCAGTACAGCACCACACATTCAGTCTTTGAGTATTTAGGTCTGTCCTTTTCAAGGGGCAGAGAACGTGAAAGACATCAGATCCTTTCTCTTAAATTTGTTCATCTCTGCATGGAGCTCTTTTGAGCAGTTAACAGGTAATGTGCATACTGAAATATTTTTTTTTAAACTTTTTTTATGTGTCTGCATGTGTGTGTGTGTGTGTGTGTGTGTGTGTGTGTGTGTGTGTGTGTGTGTGTGTGTGTGTGTGTGTGTGTGTGTGTGTGTGTGTGTGTGTGTGTGTGTGTGTGTGTCGTGTGTGTGTGTGTGTGTGTGTGTGTGTGTGTGTGTGTGTGTGTGTGTGTATGTCTGTGTGTGTTTGTGAGTGTGTGTGTCTGTTTTGTGTTTGTGTGTGTGTGCGTGCGTGCGTGTGTGCATGCGTGTGTGTGTGTGTGTGTGTGTGTGTGTGTGTGTGTGTGTGTGTGTGTGTGTGTGTGTGTGTGTGTGTGTGTGTGTGTGTGTGTGTGTGTGTGTGTGTGTGTGTGTGTGTGTGTGTGTGTGTGTGTGTGTGTGTGTGTGTGTGTGTGTGTGTGTGTGTGTGTGCGTGTGTCTGTCTGTTGCCATGGTGATTGCAGGTTGCTGTCTAGGATGGCGGGTATGAAGGAGCAGCTGTTCACTGAGGAGAAACCCCTGCTTCCTGAACAAAGAGGCGTGGACTCAGATGTGGTCAGTCACCCCCTTGTGTCACTTAACCCGCTGGTAGACGCCATGATGTGTGTAGGCTGTTTATACTTCACACTAAAAGTGCACTGATTATAATGGCTGATACACATCCTTGATGTGCCTCATGTCGATGGTTCATAATAAGAGAAGTGCTTTGTTTACCCACCAGACGTGGAGGAGATGAACCAGTTTAAAACGATTTTCTTAGTTTTTAATGTGCTGATGACATGAGTCATTCATGTGGAAAATATAATCAGAGACTGATTTGAAACCAGACAAATATGGGCATAAGAGGGCAAATCTAGATAAGTGGGGAATCTGATTAATAGCAGAGCAACGCAAAGAGAGATGTTTCTGAATGCCTGAGTGCAACCAGGCATTGAAATAAAGAAGATTGGCATATAAATGCCCAACCACCATTATATAAACAATGGTTCTGACAAAAATGTTATTAATTAAATGAGTCTGATTTAAAAATGTAAATCAAATACAACTAAAGTACCGATGTGAAACCTGGAGTGGCTCTTTCCTCCTAATTTGTATTTCATGACTGAGGCCTAAGCCCTTTCTAAACAATAGAAATCAACATTCTCTGGTCTAAACTATTTTTCCGGATGACCCTTGAAATTGGCCTACAATGAATGAATAAATACAATGCAAATGTAACCAGCTACGATCTCTAGGGCGAGATCCACTGTGCCTTCAAAAATGTAACGGATAATGTTTGTTGTTTGTCAAGACGCAGCCTGATATAGGAGAGGAGGGGTCCGGGGTTGCGAGCACAAACATCAGTGCTGACCCCGTGCCACAAACCCACTCCCCCTCTCCCCACAGTCGGCCCGCTCACCGCTGGCATGTCATCGCGCGGCACTGGCTCCGCCAGACCCGCTGTCGGACCGGCGAGGTCAACCGGGTAACTACCAGACAGCTGCCGACACTACCTTAGAGCAGGGGCGGAGCACCGGGAGAAATAAACAGTGGTAGATAGATAGAGGATAAGGCCAACACCGCTGATACAACCTTTAAAGGAGAGATGCGGAAAAGGCTTACCTAGAGAACCCTTAATATAGGAAAATTGTCTCAATAAGAGGCATAGAATATGAATCACACCTGTTTCAGAACGCCAGAGATGCAGGACAGGAGGCCCCAACTAACTTCCATTAGACTTCCATCGGGCCTTGTTTTCCTTTTAGATATAGGCCTACCGTAGATTTGTCACTTTGTCTTGATTTGGAGTGTTCAACTTAGGCTAATTAGCTGCAGGTCCACAGTTGGTCAATCCACAACTTCAAACTTTATTTACAATTTTAACAAACAGGATGGAATTATTACAGTAATCCATTTAGAAAGAACAAACAGGGCCATCTGCTGGTCCGACTATCACACTACCAACCCGTTGCTGATTAATTGCGTCTTATCATAGGATAGTAAACCGTTGCATGAAATTCACAGGATATGACGCTGTCCTTTCAATTGCCACTGGGAACGTATTCGAAAAAGACCAGCCGTCTGACCCCTCCCACCAACCCCTTTATGCAAAGAGCTGGGATTTGAGCAATTCAGGGCAGCTTCAGATTCTGTTCATAATCCCTTTTTGCATGAAGTACTGTCTCATCCTAACCCTAACCCTAACCCTAACCCTAACCCAACCCTCTCTCCCTCTAGGTGTGTCCTTGTCCTGTTTATTCTATACGTATTCTAGTTTCTTTCTGTCTAACCATTTTCCACTTCACCTTGAGCTCATCTTTTTCTTCCTCTTACTACTGAATATAACCATGGATATTTCTTGCTCCACATTTAATGTGTCCAATTTACCAGCAGTCCAGTGTCTTGTGCAGGCCCAACTCTTTTGAGCCTGGCTGAAGTCTATAAAAATCTTCTGTAGTGGATGAGAACTATTGAAATCAAACGTTCTCCTGCTGTTCTCATTAAAAGTGTTGCAAAAACGATTTCAATGGAAACATATTTTCGTTAATACACATGTAGCACTAAAGAAAACTGCAGTTATTCTTTAAGACATGTTTAAAATGTTATTTCCCCATTCAAAAAGCAGTTTAAGTTATTGTTATCAGTTATATGTTGTCCTTTTGTATGTGTATGTTTATGTGTTTTTGTGTCTGTTTCACTCTACCTCTGTCACTAACACTTTCAGATATATCCTCTTCCCTCTTTTTACCACCAACTGCCGTAACCTTCACAATTTCCAGAGACATTTAGGCAATCATAGTCAAATACAACATTTGTATCTAAATGTAAAAATGCTGACTATCACACCATCCAGAATCAGATGCAACTTTTTTTTGTGAAGACATTGGAGGGTCAAACATAGAACCCACTGGTGGGTTCATACACAAACTCCTATTGAATGGTGTTTACTGCTGTTATGCAATCGCATCCACAACATTACGGATACGCACACAAGTGAGCATCTTGGTCTGTTGTAGAGCCCCAACCTAGCTGGTGTGTGTTCAGCGCTAGTGTACCAGTTTCACGCCTCCAAGATCCTAAAATTACTGCAGCAAATATTCCATCACTGCTGCCATTACTGCACATTGTTCGGAGTGTATAGGTTGTGCGCAACCTACGCACCAAAATATTGTGTAGGTGTGTGCTGCTGCATGTGAGAGATACAAGAGAACTGTACCATTGCCAGTACACACTGTACAGAACATCTTGTTTTCACACCCACACCATTAAACGAGGCTTTGACGCTTCGGTGCTACTGCACAGCTATCGCTCTACTTGCAGGAACTGCTATCTGCAAAAATAACATTTGCGCTTGTGTGCTTGGATAGTTTTCAGACAGGTACACGGTCCGTTGAGATAACAAAATAAACACTGCCTCATCATCATCCTCATTATACAAAGGCCTTCTCTGCCTTCAGCAGATACAGCTGTGAAGGCTGGTGAGGACTTATAATGACCCTCAAGCCTTGCTACCGTAAACACTGGATCAACAAGGCTCTGGTCCTCTCTGCTGCAGGGCTTTCACAAAATCAAACAACTTGCTTGTGACACAAGCGAGGTACACTTTAAAGGTAAACTCGGGCCGAGAACACTTTGACATCGTTAAGATATGTCTATTGGTGACGTACAACACATCCCTGGTCATATTAAACCATTTTTTTGTGGTTCACTCTGCAGCTGCTAAACTCAATTTCTGTAGAGTCTATGTCTTCAGATCGGTGTAGCATCCACCATGAGAATCATATATTAGATTAATCCCCATATGACCTCAGGGGATATGTTTTAGGATCACTGCATATTACTTTTTGTGCCTATGGTGAGAAATCTGCTATTTTGTAAGAGGACAGTATTTTTGCCAGGCCAGCAGGCTCATAAATCCAGGATGCCGCTTCATCTACCAGGCTGAAGAAACAGCCTGTTGGTCACCGTTCACCACCGACTTGGTCTGGCCCGCCAAAAGGGAGCACAGATAGTTGATGGACTATGGACATGCAGTCCCTGACCGGTTGTGCCGCGATTCTTTGGGCATCCATTTTTAAATATATATAAATATAAGTTTAAAGCTGCATACCAAAATGTTCATCAAAGTACCAAGGGGTACAGGATCACAGTCCAACACTGAACACTGCCATCAAAGGAAAACCTCCGATTTTTTTTTACCTATATTCTGATCATTATTGGGGCTAAGGGTTAGACTGATGTGGACAACGTTTTTTGAGATTGTTCCAGTATTGAGCGGCAAACTGGTTAACAGGCTGCAATGTAATCATTTTGGGCAATGGCACCCGTAAATGTAAATCCTCTACAATTGCTTGTAGAGGATCCATGACAGGCTCAGATTATATGATAATATATACAGATTATTATATCATTATGGAAAGGATCCCTTCAAAAAAATTAGATTTGTTTCTTTACCTTTCAGCTGGTCACGATCTGTTTGTGCTAGTGACCAACAGATCGTGACCATATGTGACCATATGAAAATAAGAATAAAGTACAATATTACTCATATAGGAAAGATAAATCCTAGATTGAATAGGAAATTAATGTGAAATGTTTTAAAACATGTCAAATTTTATAGGCGTTATTCTTCCTTGAAGCAAAACACACAGTAATTGTAGAATTGTATATAGCTATGTGAAGGCCCAGAGCCCCGTGAAAATAATTTCTGATCCTGATCCATGCTGTTTTCGGATGTGTGATACGATGCCACTCGTATGCCTCTGGGAGAATGGGTCCTGTCCAAGAGAGGGGGAATGACACAGTTACTCTCATCAGGACATTCTGGTCCCTTAATGTATGGCTGTGCAGTCCATCTCATGTTGTCCAATGTCATGTTGGAGTGAATTTAACATTCAATCTATTTTTGATTGTTCTCCTTCTCTTAATTATAACATTCTCTCGTTCTCTGCTTCTCACTTACCCGTACTGACACCTCTGTTGAAATCCAAAGAGTCTTTCTTCTCTCTTTCTGTCTCTCTGTCTCTCTGTCTCTCTGTCTCTCTGTCTCTGTCTCTCTCTCTCTCTCTCTCTCTCTCTCTCTCTCTCTCTCTCTCTCTCTCTCTCTCTCTCTCTCTCTCTCTCTCTCTCTCTCTCTCTCTCTCTCTCTCTCTCTCTCTCTCTCTCTCTCTCTCTCTCTCTCTCTCTCTCTCTCTCTCTCTCTCTCTCTCTCTCTCTCTTCTCTCTCTCTCTCTCCTCTCTCTCTCTCTCTCTCTCTCTCTCTCTCTCTCTCTCTCTCTCTCTCTCTCTCTCTCTCTCTCTCTAATCTGTTTTTAGTTGCTGTCATTTGTCACATGTTCTCTTAATTCTAACATGCTCTCTCTCACCCTGCAGGAGACCGGTGATCAGATGATCCCAACCGGAGACTGGAAGGTAGGAGCATGTGTTTACAGTCTCACGCACACTCCTTCCTCTGTCTGCCTCGCTCTCTCTCTTTCTCGCTCTCTCTCTCCCGGCCTTCTTTCTTTCTGTCTTACGATCTCACCTTTTTTTCACCAATCTCTGCTTTAACTTCCCAGTTCACAGTTCTCCCCATGTTCATAAAG
>OLKM01000154.1:202689-204842 GCA_900291075.1 Melanogrammus aeglefinus
TGTGTGTGTGTGTGTGTGTGTGTGTGTGTGTGTGTGTGTGTGTGCCACTGCTCCATACTGCATGATGGGGTAGTTGTTTTCCTATATAACCATTTATAAATCCATCAAGATCCTTGTCACTTGACCACTGCTGGCATAGACGATGACATCATTTTGGAGAACCTGTCTGAGCTTCTCTTCCCTAATCCTCTTTCAATGTCTTTGGAAAGAGAGGTCTGATGTGAGGGGAGCGTTTCAGTCGGTTGCAATCTGCAACACCACCCCTAGATGTCACTAACTCATAAACACTGCCTTTTAAATGCATTAAAAAATGAATTAACTGTCCCTTTGCTTTGGACGAATATTCATCAATACTATTGTACAAATGAATGTGGCCAAGGGACAAAAGAACGATGAACAAAATCTAAGAAGGGTGTGGTGTTGGGAGAGGGAGAAGATTTTTGCCAGAATCTAGAGAGTGAAAGACTATGATGACGAGGAGAGGGAGTTTTGTAGACAGAGGAAACAAACAAACACCTTTTGGATCCTAACCCTGCGGTATGTGTCCATGTGTGCAGCTGTGTGGTAACACGGGTCGACAGTTAAGTGCTGCTCATGAGTTTATGCGGTCACCTCTCTTTGCCCTTACGGTCTGTCACCGCTAATGGAAGCGTTTAATTAACCGTGTGATCGGGGCATTCCCCAGAGGCCCAGTCTGGAGCCTCAAAGTGGGCCAACTGCAGATCTGGTTTAGGTGTAATCAGGCTAAATGGGGACATGGCATCTATTATTCATGTGTCTGTTTTTCAAAATAACACGTCCTTCGTATTCACATGCTGCTCTCCTCTCGTCTCTTCTCTCCCGTTCCTCGACCCAAGACAAGCTGTGCTTCAACAGCTTCTTCAACAGCGAGGACATGTTGGAGATCACCAAGCACTTTGTGGTCTGCCACGTGGACGCTCCTGGCCAGCAGATAGGGGCGTCTCCCCTGCCACAGGGGTACGGGCGGAACACACACACACACACACACACACACACACACACACACACACACACACACACACACACACACACACACACACACACACACACACACACACACACACACACACACACACACACATGCACACACACACGCACACACACACAATGACACATTCACATGAACACACACACACACACGCACAACGACACATGAACACACACACACACACACACAACGACACACACACACACACACACACACACACACACACACACACACACACACACACACACACACACACTTATACACACACACACTAAATAACAAAAACACACAAATGATGAATGACTGTGCATGAAGCATAAGGCATACTCGAGGCTCAACAACTTCTTGCCTGTCCCCCACACAGGTACCTGTACCCCACTATGGACCAGCTGGCAGGGATGCTGCCCAGTGTGGTGCAGCACTTTGGGTGGGTAATAGTCCCATGTGCATGGACATGTGTCAATGTGTCAATGCAATGCAGATTTTGATTGTGCCTGTATAGATTAGACCACTAAGTGATCTATACTTTGTGAAAATGATTGAAGCAATCAGAGTACCGATGGGCTTTGAATGGCTGTTTGGGTGTATTTTCAGCTTCAAGAGCATCGTTGGGGTTGGGGTTGGAGCTGGAGCCTACATCCTGGCCAAGTTTGCGGTAAGTGTTAGCCTTCTGAGACTGTGGATGTACTGCTAGCAATGCAGACCACCTGAGGACCACATTTCCGTTGTCCTCAGGTTTAACTGAGATGAAAAGAACTTCAGCAGCTTGTCAGTCTTTGACGATGAATACAACATGCACATGAGTGCAATCCTTTTACTCACAATGACTTCAATTGTTTTAACATCTGTCCCTCTCTCCATTTCTTCCTTCCCTCTTCCGCTATATGTCTGTCCGCCTCTGTCCGTCTGTTTGTATGTCTGTTGCTCTCTCTCTCTCTCTCTCTCTCTCTCTCTCTCTCTCTCTCTCTCTCTCTCTCTCTCTCTCTCTCTCTCTCTCTCTCTCTCTCTCTCTCTCAGTTGATCTTCCCTGATCTGGTGGAGGGCTTGGTGCTGCTCAACATTGATCCCAATGGGAAGGGCTGGATCGACTGGGCTGCCGGCAAGGTGCTTACAGATTGCATTTGAAGGGACCAGCAGCAAAAAA
>OLKM01000154.1:210692-218192 GCA_900291075.1 Melanogrammus aeglefinus
ATTTACGATCTGAGAATGTAGTGGATGCAAAGGGTGTGAGAGGTTCAGTACGATAGGAACAAAGAGGTGAATGTATTTTGTCCCCTTGAATAAATATTGCTGTACAATGTTGAGGGGGAGGGGGGGGGGTTCCCTCGATAGGTGAAATGAGAGGTCGGGGATGTCCTTTATCCTCCCCTGCACTTGAGGCAGGATAGATGCTGGTCCTTCTCTTTCTTTGTTGCACTTTTACTTCCTTTGTATGTTTTTGGCATGTTAGCCTACATAGATAAATATTGTATTGTAACACACACACACACACACACACACACACACACACACACACACACACACACACACACACACACACACACACACACACACACACACACACACACACACACACACACACACACACACACACACACACACACACACACAGCGCACACACGCACACACGCACACACGCACAGCCACTGACACCTTTCTGTTCCTAATCCCTTCCAGTTATGTTTGTTGGTTTTTTAACAGTGACAGTAGGTTTTAATCTGATATCTGTTACTATGAATCTTCTTCTTACTGCCATTAAGATGAATCTGTGTTGAGCAATAAGACGTTCTCCTATGTTTGTTGTTGCTCAGAGCATTTGTTATTGCATACTTACATTTAAAGGTTGTTTCAAAGACACAAGGCAAAATATGTACTTTATTATTATCCGGTCTCGGATTAATGAAATAAATCTTTTGTCTTGCTTTTTGAGTTTGTTTCTATTCACAAAGGTAGAAAAAAAATGCTTACTCTAACCTGCTTTGTTGTCATTCTGGTATGTATTGTAAAGTACAATTCTAATATATATCTATGAATATATGTAAACAAACATAGATACACATACCAAGTGAGCTGTCTCTGCCCATGTAATGATCATGTAATGAATAGAAAATAAAGATTATATCTCACTTAATGAGTCTGACCTGATCGTGCTCTCATGACTATACATAATGTGTATAAGTACAGAAAGCATCCACCAATCGCATGCTTGCTTGTCAAAGCGGTTGTTAGTCTTGAGGTTTTGGTTTTAGATCAGAGTCCGTTCAGCTACTTGTCTTAAGTTCCCACAATAAGCAGTATTTTCAAACATTTTAAGATACAACTCAAGTAAATTAAGACGTATGTGCAGTGTAAGGATGACAATGACTATAGAGACATTTTTATTAAAGAAAAACACAAGTGTTGAATGAATAAGGAGTATTATTATACTGGATAATATAAATATATTATATATATAATATATATATATAATATATATTATATAATATACATTATATAATATATAGTATATTATTATAATACTATATTATATATATATGAATGTACCGGAACAGTTCAACTCAATTAATCACTTTCTACACATGTGCAGATTATGGTTGGGATGTTGTTGGCTACAAACCTAAGAAGCTACTCAAACTTAGCCTTGTAGGATGTCATAAACGCTTCCCCATAGGCATGCATCATTTGATCCACTGGGCTGTAGTTCAGCGAATAAATATGGTTGGACATTTTGCTGATGTGTATGCCGACGTCGAACCTCTCCACACCCGTGGCGGTGTCCAAAGAGTAGAAGATCTCCTCCACGTCCGGGCTGACGTAGCGTGTGGCGTAGAGGACGCCAAACGCCACGAAGCTATTGGTCGCCGACTTCTTGTAGACGGACGTGTGCCAGGTTTCACCCAGCACGGGCCGTCCGTCTTCAACCTCCACCCGGGCCAGCACCAGGTTGCCGTGGTCCTGGGTGGTAGTGTAGACCACCCAGACGCCGGTCTCGTCGGTGGCCAGGTCCAGGTCTGTGTACGGGTAGCAGGCTTCGAGGTGGCAGTAGTCGCCTTTGGAGTTGACCCTGCAGAGGAAACACCCATTTGAAGAAGCCCAGTTTAAAATGGTCGCGAGAGACACACACCCAGAACGAGGAAACGGATCAACAGGTCATTAAGTGGCCTAAAGCTGGATGAAAACTGGAAGAAAACAGTTCCTTGGAGGTGTGCATTCACCATTTTTGCGTGAAGGTGGTTAAACAGCCATGCACATCTTTATGCATTTCATTTTCCCCAAATAGAACATGATTGTTTGAGGAGTAAAAAAAATAAAAAGGTGGACCAAAGAATGTATGACGGCACCTGGTTCCTTCGGGCAGCTTTGTGGATTGAACAGTCTTGCTGGTGAGGTTGAACCTACAGATGGCCGGTTCTTTGTAGCAGTTATAGTACAGCGCTTCTCCATAAAGCACAGCGCTGGGCCCCTGGATGGTGTTGGTGGTTGGGTTATTAGGGCTGATCTGAACATTGCCTGTAAAATAAATACTGGAAATGATACAGCAGAACACAGGTGGATTCTAATACGGTGAGCTAAAATGCCAGAAGTTCATAGAGTTTCTGTGTGTCATATGGAATACCTCATCATGTAAACATCTGATACCTTACCTTAATACTACACTGCAATTTTGCCATATACAAAAATCCCACTTCTAATGACCCATGTGTTTTGCCACGCTAAATGGTAACAGCATAAAGGGTTCTTGTAGTAGCCAGTTTGCAGAGTTCTCCCCATAATCTTAACAATAGTGGGTAGTGGGTCCTGCATAGTAAGTGTCTGCTATTTGCCTGAAGCTGGATACTTGGGTTCGTACCTGGAGTGCTGATCCCGACGATCAGGGCGCTCAGAGTGGTGTAGCGCCGCACATAATGGGCGTGTATGTTGCTGCTGGTCAGAATCACACGCCAATACCAATTCTCCTTCCCAGCGTCAGGTTTGGGGTCACGACCCCAGGATCCGTACTTGAAAGAGCCTGGGTATTCTCCTGATGTGTAGACCCTCGGGCCCGCCACGTTGACAAGTCGAGGACCGCCACCTAAAGGGTGACAACATGTTGGGGAGACAGGAGAGAGGTGAGGAGAGGAGCGAGGAGAAGAGAGGAGAGGAGGGGAGAGGAGGGGAGAGGAGAGGGAGAGGAGAGAGGAGAGACGAGGAGAGAGAGAGGAGAGGAGAGGAGAGGAGAGAGAGGAGAGGAGAGGAGAGGGAGAGGAGAGGAGAGGAGAGGAGAGGAGAGGAGAGGAGGAGAGGAGAGGAGAGGAGAGGAGAGGAGAGGAGGGGAGAGAAGGGGAGGGAGAGGAGAGGAGAGGAGAGATGATAGCAGACAGGAGAAAATAGCAAAGTGGATAGGTAACAAGAAAAGAGGACAGCAGAGCAGAGGATTGAAGAGGAGACACCAACAGACCATGGAGAAGGAATGAATTGAGTAGTATCTTGAGGAGACTGAGGAGACTTGGTCAGTGTAACTTAAATACCATGTGAGGGAATGACCGGGGAAATAAGGTGGCTTCCATCCTTGCAGTGCTCCAGGTCTCTGGTGAGACGGTTGTTGGTCTTCTCTCTCTTCACCGTCTGCATGGTGTCAAACGCTTCCAGCTGCTGCATCTCTTCTTTTATATTTTGCAGCTGAGAGACATATAGGAATAAACCATGCATATCGTGATCCTTTTGGTGAGTCCCTTATTCTTGGATATTCTCTGTGTAATGTATACTACACTTATTAGTCTTGACCTCCAAAATGTAACTGTGTTTTTAAGGGTTGGAGGAGTTATGATATCTACGCACCTGCAATAATTCACATTAAACTAAAGAATTAAAGGTTCTTTATTAAAATCGCGTGCAGTGCCTTTCGTATGCTATGCTACTTCTTTATAGTTGGAACATGTTAAGGGGTTACCGTCTCAGACACGTTGCTGTTTTGTTGCCTAAACCCGAGGTGGGAGCTGTTGAGCTGGTTCACGAGCTGCTGGATCTCAGCCATGTCGTTGTGGATGACCTGCAGAGTGATGGCCCCGTACAGATCCCCATCGTTCTCCTGCTCCAGCTCAGACACCTCAGCCACCAGCTCGGGCAAGCGCTGCTCCAGTGCCAACAGCAGCCCATCAAACTCCCGGGCCTTTTCAGAGAGATATCAGTGTGTTCAGCGTCAACTGCAGCACCTGTTTACATTGACATTCAGTGTGGGTCCAACATAAAGGATATTTATAGGAAAAGACTAGATTGACTAGAGTGTAAAGACTCTATAGTGACAAGAAACCTCAAAGCATCTCAACCAAACCCGATTCAAACACTTCATTTCAAACACGTATTTGTGGGTGGAGCACAATAATATTAAAGTTAAAAATTGTATTCCATGAGTTTATGTCTTGAAACCTTCTGTGGGCTGACGTCCTGGTTACATTTCACAGCGTCTTGCTCCACAGTGTTGAGTTTGTTGTAGGGAAAGGGTTTCTCTGCATTCTTAAACTCACACATACAAGTGTCAGAGGCACAGGCCACCTGCAAGATAAGCCATGTTGTCAATCGTTGCAAGCATGAAAAACATTGAGCATAGATTCAGGTTCCCGTTTAAATATTGTTCATTTATTATAATATAAAATTATATATTATGACATAATATTACACTGTTTCTATTGTATATTATATTCTTACCTGATAAAAAATAATTTGCAGCGTGAAGAGTTGGAGAATCGTAGCAAGATACATGATGGATGATGAGCCCCAGCACACTAATAACCACAGGAAGAATCAGCCCCTATCTCTCTGAGCAGTGGGAACTCCCACTATGCTCTGCAAGCCCCAGCAACGCCTCTGATGGTGTGTGCGTGTGTGTGCGTGTGTGTGTGTGCGTGTGCGTGTGGTGTGTGTGTGTGTGTGTGTGTGTGTGTGTAGTGTGTGTGTGTGTGTGTGTGTGTGTGTGTGTGTGTGTGTGTGTGTGTGTGTGTGTGTGTGTGTGTGTGTGTGTGTGTGTGTGTGTGTGTGTGTGTGTGTGTGTGTGTGTGTGTGTGTGTGTGTGTGACGTGGCTCTCATGCAACGAACACGAGTAAAAGTAAGGCTTTTGTCCTCATGTAAACCAACCAACAGGGAATTTGAGAAAATGAAATAAACAATGTGTGTTTGTGACGTGGCTCTCATGCAACGAACACGAGTAAAAGTAAGGCTTTTGTCCTCATGTAAACCAACCAACAGGGAATTTGAGAAAATGAAATAAACAAATACATGAATTTAATGAATTTAAAACATCTTGATTCCACCTTTTTCATGCAAGGGGACACAGCATTACATCTGTTGAGGATGTTGTAGAACAATACTTGCAATGCTGGAAAATTATTACCAAATTGGGAACGGTTTCACACGATGTATGAAGAGAAAGGGAACAGAGAATGTTTGCGTTGCAATTATTACAGTATCTTACTGATGTGAGGAACCATAAAAAACCCAGTTCTAAAATTTCATAATGTTGCTTTTGCATGGCTTTCATGCAATGACATGCAATGACCCTATGCTAACCCTATGCTAAATCAGCATTATTTTTTTTACCTTATTCAGCACAATATAGTATCATAGCTGACATTCATTCACTAATTTAAATGGAGGGCCCTCTGAGTTAGATGTTGGGCTGATAACCTGCATGTTGTTTTGGTTTGGATGGCCAAAAGTGGAGGAGTGGGGTTTGCTGTCCCCAGGGGTTGATTTAACGCAAATGTTTGTGTTGATGTATTGATTTGATAGGGACAGGTCTTTACTTTGTTTGATGTCAGGTTCAGTGGCTGCACAGATTAGGAGAGCATTCACTTTGTTTCGTTTTTCTTGGTGTGGCGGCGACAGCGTGTAGAGGTCCAGTTTGGCAGAAACGTTCTCGGAGCCCTTCCTTGGGGTTCTGACTCCGATGGCGCGACTGCATGAGTACCTCACCTTATGCGGGTCCCTGCAGAGGTCTAGGGGCTTACTTTGGTTCCATTACGCTTAATTTGGTAGAGGTGATATCAGATTACATTAGGTTCTGTGTGGACTCAGTACTGCCAACCAACACTTTTAAAACGTATCCCAACAATAAACCCTGGGTATCAGGAAAGTTAAAATCACCCTTAACTAAAAGATTATGGCCCATATAACGAAATTGCTTAAAGAGATACGCAAAGAGAAATTAAAAGACAGATTAAGACAGACAAGAATACTTACAAACAAAAAGTAGGGCAAAACATGGCCCTGGGTAATTCTAGGCAGGCGCGGCAGTCGATCAAGGCCATGACCAGCGGCCCTCATAAGGGGAAGGGGAAAAACAACATAGCTCTTAAGGGTGCGGAAGGCCAGGATATGGCACATAATCTAAATGTTTTCTCCTCTCGTTTTGAAAAAAGGGATTGGAACTAACACTGACCAAAAGCAGCCTGATCTAACAACCAGTCAGTATCAGTATCTCACATACAGAAGTGTGTGCAAAGAGAGTTAACACACACAACAGCCCCGGCCCAGACCACATCTGTGGCAATGTGATAAAGTTTTGTGCTGAACAACTGTCCCCAGTTTTCCCAGATATTTTCCAGTCCTCTTTGGATCTTTAAAAAATAAAAACAGTAATTCATTCCACAATCCATCAAATTTTTAAACAAACATTTAAAAATATATTTTTTAATTGTTGGTTGAAAATGCCAACATCTTTAGGTGTGTCCTTGAACTACGTGGGAAATATGATTTTGGGGGCTTGTCTTGTCAGTGGTTGTTTATTTTTTGTTGTTTGTTTGTTTTTATGTTGTTGTCATGTGTATCTGTCTATTCAACAATTTCCCCAAGGGGACAATAAATTATCTATCTATATATCTATCTATCTAATTTGTATTAGGGTTGACTTATATTTATTCAGTTTGAGTTGATTTTTTATTTTATGTTTAATTCCTACAGGTTACTTATTGATAATTATTTAAGATATTGGGTGCGGCTTCAATTTAGCCGACATCATTCAGGTCCCTTCTGAACATCTTTTGGATTGTTGGACAAAAGTATAGAATAAAATGTGTAAACATCGGATGAAAAGTCAAGGAAGGGTCAGTTTCTCCATGCAAATATGCCTTGGTATTATAGATCACCAATTAAGTGATAGATTAAGCTGTTGTTTAGTCTATATGTCATCTAGGTTTAATTTTTATTTAAATTGTATATTCTAATACAATAATGTATATATTTTTTTAAGGTCCTAATCTACATTTTGAAAACATACATACATTTTAATAAAATAATAAGAAACATTGAATCTAGTAAGAAATTTGAAAAAGAATAATGTTGGAAAAAAACTATATATCTGAGGGGCAACCCTAGTTGTTTGCACTACTTGATGTATTGCTGTTGTATTGTCTATACAGCAGCAATTCTAGTTGAAAAGTAAAGTTCATTATCTGCATTTTTAAGGCTAATTGGTGAAGAATATTGGTGATTTTGGATTGAATCCACATATTTATTTAAAGCACAATTGCCTTGCAATATATGAAGAAGTATTTGTTCTCACTGTTGACATAGTTACAATGGTAACTACTCCCAGTATTAATATATATCCAATATACCAAACAGAGAATTGCTGAAGTGAATCTGTCCACGGTCATTTTGAAAATCAGGAAAATCCAGAAAACCAAAGGGGAAGTCATTATCGGAAGAATGCGGTT
>OLKM01000154.1:220692-233192 GCA_900291075.1 Melanogrammus aeglefinus
AACGACTATTGTTATGTTTGTCAATTTCCATTTTCTTCCCTTTTATTTGTGCATGTCTCTGTTGTCTATGTATATGTCAGGCAAGTCAACTACGGATGGATGTGGAGAAAATGTATTATTTTGACACCATAAACATGAAGACAATCAAGGAGAAGCTGAGGTATCTGAAGAACCGTGCAGAGTCTTGTAAGTCATTCCCCAAGGATTTCCGAGGTAAGTTCATTGTCCAATGAGTGTGTCCATGCATGGGATACAAGCCATTAAATGGGTGTGACTTGTACCTACACGCATCAGAAAAAACAAAGAAACATACAAAGAAAGAAAATAATGAGGAGAAAGCAACCGACACATATTTTGTTCACCCTGTCTCACTTGAATGCGCCCTCTCTTTCCCACACCTTTTACAGGCCAATATTCGCATTGCACCAAGGGCCTGATAACCAACATCAGCAGCCCAGTAGTGACCAAGATCAGCCCTTTTGGCAAGAACCTTATATCTGGCTCCTGGGGGAAACAGGCCAAGCAGGACAGCTCCAGGGACACCGAAAGCTACTGGGTTCAACCACTGGCCAACAGCCACAACTGGGGCAACACCTTGCGTCTTTACCCCTCCTATGAGAAGTTCATGGCCTCCACCGAACACCACGACGTGACCTTCGCTCCGTCCTACTCCCACAAGGACACCAACGAGGGCCCCAACGGCGTGCTCTACGGGGACGCCTTCTACTACCACTGCTTCCGCACCGCTGACGTCTGCCGCTACAACCTCACCAGCGGCACCGTGGCGCGGGTCACGCTGCCCGGCGACGTGGGCTTCAACAACAAGTTCCCGTACTGCTACTACGACTGCCGCCCCTACAGCGACGTGGACCTGGAGGCGGACGAGGCGGGCGTGTGGGCCATCTACGCCACGATGGGCAGCCACGGCAACCTGGTGGTGAGCCGGCTGGAGTGGGACGGCGTGGCACTCAGCGTCATGCACACGTGGGAGACACACGTGTTCAAGAAGGGGGTGAGCAACGCGTTCATGGCGTGCGGCGTGCTGTACGCCACGCGCTACGCCGACGAAACCAAAGAGGAGGTCTTCTACGCCTTCGACACGGGCACGGGCGTGGAGGACTACGTGCTGGCGCTGCCGCTGGAGAAGGTGGCCAAGGGGGCCGCCAGCGTGAGCTACAACCCCGTCGACAGGCAGATCTACATGTACAACGACGGCTACCTCCTGGGCTACCAGGCCATGTTCTGATAGCACGTCTCTCGGTGTCCTTGGTGAACAGTGCGGTTGTTTGATGTGTTACATTGTTGGGATTTTGGCGAAATGAAAGTGAATTTTTATACATATATAAAAAGCATTTGATTGGTGTATTCTTAATTCCTAAATGACGTGTCAATAAAGACATTTATTTGCAAGCAAACAAATAAATCAAAATCTAAAATGCTTACGTCTATTTATTATTTGCAGACAAGTGGATTCTGAAAGGGGTTACCCCAAACAAAGCCATTTAACCATTTTACCATTCAGCCATTGCTTCATTCTACATAAAAAAGTACTTGATTTATGGTGACAGTTGGGGTGCTAGGTAGAAATAGGGGTTCGGGCAGAAGTCTTATTGTGCTGCTCTTGGGCTGATGAAGAGAAGCCATCTGCTGTGGCTGACCAACTGTATCAAGGGAACTGGGATTGGCATTTTATTTATCGCAAAAAGATTGCAGCCAGGACTTTGTAATAAAAATGTCATGGTTGCTCTGATTCTAAATGCACCACTTGGCAATATTATCACAACGGTAAATTTAATTTATGTTCCGTGTCTGGACCAACAGGGACCAGAACATGGCCCGGGGAGATTTGTCTCACTCTGTGGATGCATTCACTTCAGAAAAACGTTTGCCCTTTTATTCTGAAAAACAAGAATCCAATTGATAATAATCACAAAATATATCAGATCTCTTAATTGTACTACATCAGAGTTCTCCATAGACCCCGGGGGCCAGCTATATAGCCACTTAGATATTCCGTGTGGGTTGTTTCTGACTAAATTAAAGGTAATGTCTAAAAATCCGCCCTGTGTTTCCTGCTTCCATTGGTTCTCAACAATCTAACATAAGAGAGCTTACAAGTACTTTTCCAATAGCGAGATAACAATAAAGGATTTATGCGCAAACCTCATCACTTAGGCTAGACAAGTTGATATGATTACATTGGCATCTACTTACCGGTATTATATCTTATGACAATGGCACGAAATTTAATTGGCCAATGTTCTTAAGCTCACGTCCAACATTTCTGTGGGCCAATAAGAAAACAAGGAGGGCTTAAACTCATAGAAAGGATGTTCTTCTTTTTTTTTACAAATTCTTTGTTAAGTGTTTCAGGTCCACCCAATAGATCAGAGGGCACATACAGTGTGGCTAAAACCACCACACCATTTTGAATTTTGGATGAGTTCCAATCAAAACCTCACCTCAGTGGAAACAACATTTCTCATGTATAGGCCAGGCCTGCTTGAGTGCATAGCTAAGTGGTAAGGTGACCTTGTTCTTATGCATAATGTATAATTCATGCTGCGTCATAATTGCAACAATTAAAGTCTATTTCTTTACCTCTCTTTGCACTCTCTATCCCATTCTTGTCTTATTTCATAGCTGAGCACTATGTATTTTAGTGAATGCTTACACCCACTCTCTCTCACACCACCTAGCCTTTTAATTGGCATCCTTTATGTTTGGTGGACTCTTCCCTCTGGTATACATATGGGATAATGATAACTATTGTCCGCAGGGTTGATCTATTCTCAAAGACGGCCTGAAACCATGAGAACATTTTAAAGACTGAGTGAAACTGTCTCTCAGGCACTTTGAGTTGACTTTTCCTCTATTCAAACCCATCATCTGCACTTTGGTCAAGGAACTAAAACCTCTGATCAAAAAGCACGAAACTGCAATAAAACCTTACCTTTCATTTTGATGAGGTTCCAATATAATATATTATTGCTTATCTTTTTTGGCACAGATGATTGTTTAATATGAACCTCTATTTTAATTCAGCCAGCTAGCCAGCCACTCGGGGCCAGTCATTGCACGTTTGGTGCCCCTAGGCAAGCCCTTTTGTACCGTACCCCGGGCAGCCGCCACATGCAGCCACCACAGGCAGCCGCCTACGTCCTCAGGAAGTGCGCCCCCATCACCGTCTGTACGCATTGTCAAAAAGGATTGTCTTCGATACTCACATTTTGTGATTAATTTCTGTATCACACACTCAGAACCACAATCGGCTTGCAGCTTGCCCACAAAGAGTGTGTTCTCTGTGTACTACTGTTGCAGTCCATTCCAGTTTGTACACTAGGTGGCTCTATGACCACACATATGTTTACTGCTGTGGTCTGGTTTACTGTGGCTAGCAGGCTGCATGTCTGACACACCCGGAATCCTGCCCTCATAATAACAGACCTAAATAGTAACTGAGAGGTTGGCCACATCATGTTCAGAGGCAGTATTGGCTTCCATCTGAGGCTACTGGATGTGTACACGTGTCTGTGTTTGATATGAAGGATGTTTCTTGTTAGGTTTCTGCTTGGGTTGGCATCGAGGAAGACCTCAAACATAAATTAAAGCAAAAACACAGCCCAGCATTCTATAGCTAGAACTATAACCAGCATGTTTTAGATTATAATTAATGTTTGGACGCTTATTATATATTTATGTACAGACAAACACACACACAAACAGACACACTTTGTGTGTTTGTACATACACAATGTAAGATTGCTGCACATGATTGGCAGCGATGATGGATTATGGATAGCAATGTTTCTTGGGTAAATTAGTTCAACCGTGAACACGTCTTTCCATTAGCATGAGTGTGTCACTTTCTATACTCTATTATATCAACTGCCAAAACCCAGTGCATTAGTGATGAATACAGGTGACTCCTGCTGGCCTCCACCAGCAGCCAGGAGCACTGCTTAAATGGGGCAGAAATTAGCACCTCCTGTTGGGCCATACGGGATCATGATTAATATGTGGTGCTGTGCTTTGCTGCTTGCTTGCTGTGAAAAGAAGATTCAGACACAAAAGTGTGATCAGAATGGCTCTGCGGGAGTGTGTGTGTGTGTGTGTGTGTGTGTGTGTGTGTGTGTGTGTGTGTGTGTGTGTGTGTGTGTGTGTGTGTGTGTGTGTGTGTGTGTGTGTGTGTGTGTGTGTGTGTGCTTTGTGTGTGTGTGTGTGTGTGTGTTGTGTGTGTGTGTGTGAGTGTGTGTGTGTGTGTGTGTGTGTGTGTGTGTGTGTGTGTGTGTGTGTGTGTGTGTGTGTGTGTTTGTGAGTGTGTGTGTGTGTGTGTGTGTGTTTATTAGTGTGAGCACACATGCACGCAAAACATATAATTCCCAACAGGTTCTAAGCCTTAGAGTTTACCTTGACGATGAATTCTTCTGGAGAACGCTGTCTGAAAGAAGCCATATCCTTGTGTCTCATTGAGGTGAATTGTATTTTGCTTTGGGCAACACAGAGAAAGTTGATTTGAATATAAAAACAAGTCTATGCAAAACACCAGTGACCTAGAGATTGGAAAGGAGTGGGTGTGCATCACTGTTTTTTTATATGATTGAAAGAACAGAGATACCTTCATTGTGCCTTTATTTGTACAATGAAGTTGTTTTAGGGTGAATCACGAATGTCTGAAATCTATCTCAGTAAAAAGGGACAGAGACAGAGGGGATAGAGTGATTTTTCCGAAGGAAGGAAAGAGAGATGTAAAGAGGTAAAAAAAAAATATGTGGTGGGTGCAGGGTGTGGAACCCTGGCTCGCATGGGTGGACCCTGCAGAAGGACATTGTAATGACAGGGCATCTAGTAGATTGAAGATATAAATACGTTTTAAACGAACACAAGTTCTGTTCCTATGGGATGAACCTGGACGGCCCCACCCACTCGGGCTGAAATGACAGGGTGGCCAGAGATGTGAGCATGTATGGGAGAGTTCAGCAAATGGTGTAGCAGAGCAAGACTTTTCGCTCATCAGAAATGGGTCACTGCTCCAAAGAATCTATACAGATACGTTCATACTATTACAATTATGACTTCTCCTCAGATTGCCAGTAGTAACAAATTATTGTTATGCATGAAACAGTTCCATATCACCTACGGTATTATGTAAATTACGTAATTAGATCATATAGCCACATATAGCTGTTCTTTCTGTAGCTTCACATAATGTTACACTCCCTCAAATGCTTCAAGCAGATTCAAAACTGACTCTGAGAGTCCAAGACTGTCCCTCTAAATGTATTGTGATACATAAGCTTCCACAGGTGGAGAAAGCTTTTGGCAAGACATCGGAACCTGCTGAGCCCATAACGGCCTCCCAAACTCCCTGACCAAACTGGTTGGTGTCATAAGTGGATCGGATGAATTCATTATCAATGGGCCCTTTTCACATAAAGAAAAACACAGGTGTAGCTCTTAACATTACAACAATGATGTCCGCATTAAATTAAATTAAAGGTTTGGCAGTGCACCAGCACCGACGCAGCTACTCAGTACATACTGTATATTGACCATACTACGGAAATAAATTAAAAAACAATCTAATGTTAAAAGAAATTGCCCGAACAAGAATTTACTGTTGACATCCTGGAAAAGGATAAAAACAGGTCCCTAAAAGTCCACAGAAAGGTTTAATGGATGACAAACAACTGAAACTGAAACAACAATTAAAAGTTGCATTTATGTGGATTTGATCGGATTTCTATAAACAGGTATTATAAGTATTACTTTTATTTATTTTATAAAATTATAAAGACTGCTGTGCAGTCTTTATAATTGCATTCATACTAATTAGGCCGAGTGTTATTGATATGCGAGCCCCTATTCTTGTCTGTGGGCCAGTCCATAATTATGAGCGGAGCCTGAAAGAAGAAATAGCAGCACACACTTTTACCCTCTGCAGACTATCGTCCATTCAGTGCATTTTAAAAAAAAAATCTCTACAAAGCAACATCTCCTTCTAGAGAGTGGGGGGGGTGTGTTCATGTGTGTGCTGTATCCACTCCTCCAAAAGCTTCCCTTTGAAACATATCCTCCTTGAATGTATGTATTCACTCATGTGTAAAAGAAAGTGCTTAGCGGTCTTCGCTTGAGACTCCCATAGCAACGGCACAATTGTTTTTTGACTTCAGAGCCAGAGCACGTGCCTCATGCTAACACGCGGTGACTAAGGGGTCAAAGGGTTAATACCGTGTAGGCGGCTGTAATTCTGAAATGAAGCCTTTGAAGATGGCTGCTTTTCAAATGAGAAGGATGATGTTGCCAAATGATGTTGAATGATGCTGCCAAATGGTCAGTTCATAAGCATATAGATGGATGTAACTGACTCAGTTAAAACTCTGAATTGTGTTTACGTTTGTCAGTTTTACGAACATAGAGATTTAGAGGATTCAGTATATAACAGTATTTTTTATAAACCTTTATGTTGAAGGATTCTTAGCACTACACATTTGAAAAGCCACAGGATGTCCCACCATCTTGCTGACTGGACTGGAGGGATTGAGAACACAAACGCGATCATTCATATGTTGTGGTAAGAAAATATGTTGATGTATCTTAAAAAATGTCAGCGCATGTGTGAGCTGATGAACATATTCCTTCAATTGATGACTCACATAGAACATATTTGGTTATCTTACTGTTGAAGAGAGGAACTCATTAATTTGGGTAGTAAGACATGTAGTGTGACAATAACACACTGAGTTTTAAAGTTGGAGATATTTCACTGTGTGATCTTGAGACCCAACTGAAGAGAAAGCCAACAAAACTGTAGGAGGCCTCTCAGAGAGTGTATATATGCTGAAAGCCTTCCTAATCCCATAATCTTTAATAGAATACCTCTTGTTAGCTGTATTCTGGCCCCATGTGAGTGAATGCCCCTCGGACCCAGCATGTATTTGCTTCAGCCTATTTTCTACAATCCAACAGGCAAAGTATAATCATCATTACGGCCCTGTACAGGAACATATACTGTTGTTAAGGTAAAACACATCACACACACACACACACACACACACACACACACACACACACACACACACACACACACACACACACACACACACACACACACACACACACACACACACACACACACAACACACACACACACAACACAACACACACACACACACACACACACACACACACACACACACACACACACACACACACACACACACACACACACACACACACACACTGAAGTGCAAGTGTCAGTATCATCGCAGAAAATATTCTGGTTAATGGGATTGATATTAATGTTCCACCTATTAATATTTTTTTAAAAGGGCTGTGTCCTATCTCACAGGCACTTCATTTGAAATGTAAAAACAAACCCCATTAGTGTGTCCCATCATTCATCCTCTATCATCTGCGACGTCATTCCCCACACTTCCTGGGCTGACGGCTCCCATCGGACTAATAATGGATAATCCATTTGCCCCATCACCCAGAAGCCAGAAGCCACCCAATTGACTTTTGCCTATTCATAATGGACTTGGCAGCCCCAGATTTCTATCAAATATGGAACATAATCAACGAATATGAATTACAAATAGACATGTGACATGTAGGTATAAAAAACAATATTTTATTGATATGCAACAAAGTATAGCACTACATATTGCCTTAGTAAACAAAACGCTTCACACATACCACCTGGCCAAGCAGCGTTTATGACGATGACCCAAACAGCTGCATTTGTTGGCAATTTGTCTTCTCATTCTTTCACATTTGACCTTGCTATATCCTTTGGCTTTTTACCCTGCTGCGCCTCTTCATGTCCTCTCGTATTGTCCTTTACTTTTCACCACCTGATATCACATTTATTTCAACATAAACAATACATTGGAAGATGCCCTCCCCAAAATGTCCTCACTTGTGCTGCACTTTGGGCGGTGATCAATGGGGCTGTGTGCTTCCAGCCCGCCCCTGTTGTGTGGTGTACCTCTAAGAGGATCAGCAGCTTCATTAAATAGAGAGGCCTGCAGTTCCCTATCAGCACCTGACAGCAGGTAAGAGGTGTGAGGAAGGAAGACTGAGTGACTCAACAGAGAGGGAATTGCACGTCACACAAGCAGCTTTCATCAAGGCTGTACCAAATGTTTTCTTTTTCAGGCTTCAATTTTCGCGGGTGATCAGGGAACGGGAAGATGTTCATTGAGCGGAAATAAAGTGTTTTTTGTCAATGCCTTCATATATAGTAACATTGGTAGGTAAGTATATATATTGCTTTGCATAGATGTGTGTGTGTATTTAGCAGTTCAATCTTTATGTCCATCCCAGTTGTGTTCAGGTCGCACTGTGTTCATGTGCATTGTATTTCTGTAATGGTATGATGTTCAGTGTTTTTTGTCATTTGTAAGGGAATAGCTCCCACACTAGAATTAGAATAAAATGTAAGCCTGCATCATTGCTTTACAGACTATGCGTTGTGCGTAACACCCCCCCCCCCCCCACACACACACACACACACACACAGACATAGCACACACACACACACACACACACACACACACACACACACACACACACACACACACACACACACACACACACACACACACACACACACACACACACACACACACACACACACACACACACACACACACACACACACACACACACACAGATGCACATGTTCTCTTGGCGGTGGTTGGCAATACTGTCACATTTAATGCACCTAAGTAGAGGAAGAGGTTGCATTTTTGACCACTATTCTATTATTTATCTAAACGTTTGTTAGAATTCATCACCTGGCTTCTGTCTCGAGCTACCAACTAGGGCTAGTTTGTTATTTGCAATAACACAATATAGCCACATAAAAATGAAAATGATGTGTACACATTCGCAACCATAAACAGTTTTAGTGATGTACGGTAACTATGGAAACCGAATTGACTGTCTTTGGGGGGGTGGTTTGGGGGGGCATTAAATGAAGCAAATCCATGGGCCGTCATTCGTCTTAGGCCAAAAGCTGGTCCAATGGGATTTCATGTCAAACGAGTCCGTTCAAGGCTCAAAGGCGAAAAGTAATAATTGAGATCGGATCATGTTTCTCATTCTCAATTCTCATCCAAGGCGGTCGTTTTTGAAAAGGGAGTGGCTTCCAAAGCTTTGGGGGAATGACGTCAGTGGAGCTGTTCAAAGTCCTATGGGTGCTGGAGAGCCAACTCTCGCTCGCGCTCAGTCAGTCTGCGGCCAGGAAGTGGTCCTCGTCGCGTGAATTCAAGAGCCCCTAACCGATTGGCCATAAGCACGCTGTATAGAAAGGAGAACACACACGGGATAGCAACACGCTCATCCTGCACACACACAGGCTGACATCGAAAGGTTTCCGAAGAATAATAAAACGATAAAGTAAGTGACGGCTTCTTCTATAAATAAAATCGAAAGGATCAGGGATGTATGGATGGCCATTCGAAAATGGAATCCTGCTAACGTTTAACCAACCAAAATCCGCGTACATCTCCTAATTGGAAATGTGAGTGTCTTTTTCTTGAAATGATCAACGGATTAATTTGACCAAGTAATTGTGTTGAAGCCGCGCCTAAATCTTTCCCCGCCTGCTTTAGACTGGGTTTGAGATTTGACTGGCATTTGCATGAGAAGAAAAAACACATTTCCAGACCCGGCGAGACGCACTATTTCTCGTTGAATGTGGCATGGAGGCACGGAGCTGTTCGCGGTTGTGTGGCCCGAGGATGGTTATTGTCTTCGTAATCCATCATTCAAATAGAGAGTTTGTTGCTCATCCCGCTGCCCCACATGGCCGTCTGCTGAAAGAGGAGATCCTAATAGGCCTGCACTGCTAACCTGTGGCCAGCTGCCTGGCTTCCAGTAGACCCTTGGACTTGGTGATGTATAAGCGAGGCGTTTAGCAAAACTGCAGAATAGGCAAAGCGGATTTAATGATTCTGGAGGTTTCATATCACAGTCATAAACCATGACCCTAGATATAATATATGTGATGAATGTTTTGTGTTCTAGGTTATATTCCCCAGGGGATCAGCATCTTTCCTCTCTCAAATCAGAACTCCTTTATATATTTGTTCCAGATTAGTGGTCAGAAATAAGAAAGACAGCTATGAAACTCTCTTATCTCTGTAATTTGATTTGAATACCACTATTGCATTCTACAACTTTTTCTGAACTGTAGCCAGACATTGTGGTCGATAATGTTCTTGATAAATCCTGCACTTCCTGCCACTTTGTTTTGTAGAACAGTTTGCTTTCCTCAGATACATTAAGTCCCACATTATATCTTACCATTTAACACTCCTTCCCTCTTCAAGGCTTGGCCACTTAAGTTTCTGAAGTTAATACGATTTTGAAAGTCTGCCTTCTTGGTATTGGAGAGATATGCATTAAAGATTGTGGAAACCCACATCATACAACTTAAATGTAACATGCCTTTTATCTGACATAAGATGCAGATCAAATGTTATGTTGCTGTTCCAGATGAAGGTAGTATAAATTGAGAATTTTATGCATTTAAATGTCGACTGACCATATTTGTTGAAGTAGTTAGATGTGAGGTCAGCTACAGGTAGGGCTGGTAGGATAGAGAAGGGAATATGGCTTCTAGGGGGGGGGGCAGTATGTGCCCTGTAGGCAGGTAGGTGAAACATGATATCAGAGGATCTGGTTTCATCACTAGTCTGACCCTGCTGCACTAAGCTAAACTTCTTCATCTTGTATGTATGTATGTATGTATGTATGTATGTATGTATGTATGTATGTATGTATGTATGTATGTATGTATGTATGTATGTATGTATGTATGTATGTATGTATGTATGTATGTATGTATGTATGTATGTATGTATGTATGTATGTATGTATGTATGTCTAGCTCTCGATCTCTCGCTCTCGCTCTCCCTCTCTCGCTCTCCCTCTCTCGCTCTCGCTCTCGCTCCCTCTTGTCTCTCTATCTCTCTCTCTCGCTCTCTCTTGTCTCTCTATCTCTCTTTATCTCACTGTAGCTCTCAAGATAGATTCAATAGGAATATGGATTATGTGATAAGAAGATAAAAGCACGTTTTTCTGTCTGTTCTTTCTGTAGTCCTAATAAAAAACAACAACCTTGAAACCTCGTCCACACTTAAACCGTACTTAAACATCACTGCCCCTCATTTTAGAGCCCTAAATGTGTAGATGCTCCGTTAACATAGCGACAGGCCTCGATCTGAGTTGGAGATCTGACACACTATACCTAACAGGGTGGCTCAGCAAGGGGTAGGGGCTCAGCGGCCAAGCCAAGGGGGCTGGTGGCAGACCGACAGCCCTGTGGTTAACACATGTTCACTAACTGTATCTAGCTTTCCCCCTGACAATCACTAGCATTGATTAGACAGCAAATCCGCTTTGTGCACACGCATGGCCAGGCCACAGTGCCCTTCTGAAAGACTGAATATAAATAGAAAGAAGAAATGATCAGATGTCCAATATTCAGTCCTTAATTCTTAAATCTGTTTATAGAGCGGTAAAACTCACTCTCTGTCCGGCCAACATTCTACATAGTTAGCTCGCTCCCCGTTCACATTTTCATTGGTCATCGTAAGGGAGAGTGATTGGTTTTGTTTAGGATTTTGTTTCATCATTTTCCATTCAGAATTAGGTTACAGTTGAAAGTAATGCAATTGCGTAGCTCTACTGCTGCTGCTGCACGGTTCCTGGAACATGTCTCATGTTGAGCTATGACCCACTCACCTTTCCTTCAAGTCAAGGACTCCCAACAAGGGGAGATCAGGGAGATTTCTGCAATCTGCCAAAAGGCGTCTTCCTCCAAAATTAATTAGAATTCCGGTTTGTTGACCCTGGACAATTTGGGGTAGCGTAGAAAAGTGTTTCATGTGTTTCATTGCACGTATCTGAGGGCACTTCGTCTATGTTTTTGGCTCGTCAACCCCCCTGAAGTTACTACACTATTTTATTACATGGCACCGACTTTCTGGTCTGGTGGAGATTGAGTCTTTGATTGACAGTAGAAATGCTGCCAAGTTAAGTAGCTGCTTAAAAAAAGCACATGTATGCTGCCTATAGTTAGCCTATATGATTATACAGCCTGCATGCACTGCAGTCTAATTAGACCCTGTCCAGAGCTTATTAGAGACCTAGCATGCTGGACATTTATTTACAAAATCATCTTCCACCCCTCCCAACTGTACTTTCTCTTGCATGGCAGTCCTCACCTTCTCATTAGATGTATGTTGGTGGGTGTTTCCTTTTTCCTGGATCTACAACCCTATTCCTCTCTTCACATCCCCTCCCTTTCCTCTCTTTTTCTTTCCTTCTCTCTCTCTCTCTCTCTCTCTCTCTCTCTCTCTCTCTCTCTCTCTCTCTCTCTCTCTCTCTCTCCTCTCTCTCTCTCTCTCTCTCTCTCTCTCTTCTCTCTCTCTCTCTCTCTCTCTCTCTCTCTCTCTCTCTCTCTCTCTCTCTCTCTCTCTCTCTCT